>DWQW01005453.1:0-17806 GCA_018249695.1 Heliconius erato demophoon
GACACCAGAGCGAAGAAATGGAAATATAAATTTAAGTAAATATTTCATCTTCTCGAGTGGGGATCGAACCCACAACCAGTCGGTTTTGCAGTCACACCTCGTGCCGCTGCGCCACGACCGGCCTCATTAACTAATGCTTATATAAGTTGTAATTATTGAGCCAATGTCCAGAAGTTGAGCTCACAACCAGGTCATAATTCTCGTGTACATCACGTGACTGTAAACACGACGGTTGTGTGTTCGATTCTCACTCGGGGGAAAGAATTGTTTAATATTTTTATTTCCTGGCTAGAAGCACTCGACCTATTTTTTTTTTTTGCCGTGTGATCCTAACCTAGAATAGGATCACCCTGGTACTGGTAGTGTCGTAAGAGGCGACTAAAGTACGTGTGGTAGAGTCACGTCGCCAGCAATGGCAACACGCATGGGCAGACTCGACCGGATCATTACCACCCCCTGCATTCAAAACCGGCGTGAAGTAGTGGCTTTATGCCACTGCGTTTCGCATCAGGTAATGCCGGGCTCCGGCGCCCAACACACCTTACAGGCCGGCAATGCACCTGCAGCTTCTCTGGTGTTGTACGGGGTCGTGGGCGACAGTGATCACTTACCATCAGGTGACCCGAACGCTCGTTTGCCTTGTCTTTTCCATAAAAAAAAAGAGCAACCATAATGATGCTTACCTGATGCTGCACCAGGTTCTCGAGAGGTACTAGCGTATCACAGAACTCGCAGGGAAGGCTCACTTCATCATTTACTGGAGATCCTCGAGCACGATTGCCACTGTAGTTAAAACTGTATGTTTAATAGTTTTCTACAGTAGGTTATATAATTAATTAATACATATACATGGTTTGAGGCCAGTCGTGGCGCAGGGGCACAAATTAAAGAATTCGGTACAAAGTGGGGAATGGAGTGTCTTAACACACGGTTCCCTTTGCCTACCCTGCTGTGTGCGGGATACAGTGTGAAGCTGATTTATTTATTTTTCATGGTTTCAAATAAGTTAATAAATTGGAAAGAATATGATTATAACATACATAGGATAGATATGGGTTTGTTTGTATGTTACCGTAAAATTATAAAATTTATTACATTACATGCAGGAGCGTTAGTACATAAATATTTAAGTCATTTTCATTTTATTGACACCTTTTTGAATTCTTAGCTCTGTGGTCACAACACATCGGGATTGCTGTAAAAGCAACCAATCAGGGTCAGCGCTTAAAAAGTTTACAAAATCGAGAAAAAAATTAACTAACGGCGTTTATAATCTTACGGTGACATATATGTACATATAAGGTATCCATCAGGTACTACAATATATTACAGGTTTGATTCCCATATGGGGAAAGTAAAAATGTACAAGCCAACAAGAAGTGTTAAGAAATTCACTTACTTTTGACTAATATCGTTATTTGAATTGGAATTATATGGAGCTGTCACCTGAAAAAAATAATAATATGTTAATACTACAAACAAAATAATACATTACATATTAAAATATAGGATCATTATTATCAATGGAACACTACTGTAAAGGCGATGATAGTTGTTCTTTCGATACCCACGTGAAAGGGATTATTTTCATTTTCTGCCTCTGATAAGACAAAGAACGTCGTTGAGTTCCGCCACACAACACAGAATGTCTCGAATTCGTTGGTCAAATGTCTATTTTTTTAGATTTAATGTCTATTTTTTTAGATTTAATGTCTATTTTTTTAGATTTAAAAAGTACCTCATTCAATCCTCGCCTCAATTCCCTCAGAGATGATTTAATTTGACTAAATCTGTCGTCTTTAACAGGAATTGGAGGTTCCTTTCTCAATTGTAACTCATTGAACCTCGCCATAAACTCCTGTGGCGTCATTGGCTTTAAATTCTTCAAATCATTCCTTCTATCAACATCAGGTGACTTTGATTTCGATTTCCTTCTGGAAACTTCTAAATGGGAATTTTCTGTGCTTGAAGAACCAAGAACATGGCCAATAGGTGTGGTGTCTTTCGACATCCAAACTCTGCCTTGGAGACGGTTTTTGTAATCTTGATCATCTACTACTGGGTTTTGTAAGGCATCCATCTTTCTTAGTTTTTCTAGTTTCGCCGCTGGACTTAGGACTGGAGGTAGGCCTGTAAAAATATTTATATTATTTAAAAAATAAATTGATAGTTTTATTAACAAAAACTATATAAAACAACATTTTTGCTAATGGTATATACATACATAATTTTTTAAACTTCATGATTAAATAAAAATTAGTTAGACAATTTGTGTGATTTCAAATAATATTTTTTGAATTCTGCTGTACGTTTACGTTATTGAAAACCAAAAAGAGAGTAATGTAATAGATTTCCATCTATTAACTTTGCTGATACAAAAGTAAAGAAAAGAACAAATCTTTAATTATACATCATTTAATTAAAGAATTTTGTCTAAAATCTAATATTTGTGCATGAAACAACTTTCTTTTTTCAGCTTTAAGCTGTATACCCAGCAACTTAAGCAACGTGGGGTGAAAGGAACCTGGTTCAATTCAACCCCAAAAAGATACAAGTTTACGCGTTAACCACTAAAAAACCCCATTTGTCGTGTCGCCAGTCTTCCAAAACATTTCCCTTACAGCCGCGCTCAGTATCAGCACATTGGACCTTAGTGTTACGAGCGACTGTGGCAGTCGCTCGAAACTGGCCTAGACCTTGTACATGAAACAACTATTATTTAAATAAAACATACCGACAGACAAATTATAAGCTGTTTGTTCCTGTCTCTGCCTCTCTTCTTCTTGTTGCCTGTCTAAGGCACTTTTTAGAGGCAAGTCCCTTTTGGGGTCAGCGGGCGCTTTGGTCGGAGGCTTTGGTGCCGGGCGCTTTTTGACTGCACCTCGAGATGCCCTAAAAACGTAAAAACACAACAAACCCAATAAAGAAAATTATAATTATAAGAGGGCAAGGGGAAAAAAATATATAATATTTTCATCTTCTCGATGTGGTAACGAGGCAAAGTGCGATTATGAGTTCCGCTAATCAACACGCAATGCATCAAGAATTCCTCGGAAATTGGGGAACGGAACTTAACATTATGTTCCCAGGTCACATAGCAGGGTAACTTTTCTTTCTTTGTATAGCAAACTGAGGGTCACCACGTAAAGCTAAACTTTTTTTTTAAATATAAATATATATGTAGATGCGGGTGAAAATGATTTTGCGTAAGTGTTAAAAGGTATCTATTTTTTTTTTCATATTAATTATACGATATTAATAGAGAATGATATCTTTATTATTTCTTTTACACTATAAATGGTGAACATATAGAATTGAAGAAACAAGAACTCTGGCAAAATTCTTTTACAAATAAATATGACTTATATCAACTTACCATAAATCTTTCTTCACTTTATCCACAGTATCGCCCGCCGTGTTCACTTGAGGCTGGTCGTTCGTTCTTTTTGTTCTGGGAATGGCGCCATTTTGGGCTGAGCTTCCACTTAAAACATCATTCGAAGTCACAGGCCTACTCACACCGGCCGTGGAATCAACTAAAGCAGAACTTAGTCCACTTGTGGCGTAACTTAGTCCAGCTGTGGTCGAATTTAGTCCAACTATAGCCGAATTTAGTCTACTCGAATTAGAGCTATTATATCTAGAACCACTAGGAATTTTGTATGGATTTGAAGATGAAGATGTAGAAGGATTCTGTTTTTTGATAACACCATTAATTGGTTCAATTTTAGATGTAATTTCACTTGGCTTTGGCAAATTTTGTAATTTTGGCACATTCGTTGTTTTGATGTCCTGTTTTATTGGCACAGGGTCTGTAATATAATTGTAGAATTATATAATTTAAGCAAATATTAAGAATAATTGATAAGAGAATTTTAAATTGATCTTCAGCCAAAAGTGAGAAACGGTATTATGATGACAGCTAATGTGTTCCATAAGGCTACTTCCATCACGTCACTTTCCATTTTAGAGAAATGACGTTTTGTATGCAAAATATAATAAATAAAAAATGACATTTTTTATTTATTATATTTTATTAGAAATTATGAGGTGTAGAGAATACCGAGAGGTATTTGAGGTCAGTCGTGGTGCAGGATCACAAATTTGTGACTATACTAATGCGACTAGTTGTGGGTTCGATCCCCACTTGACGAAATGAAATATTTAATATTTTCATTTCTTCGTTCTGGTGTCGAGGCAAAGCGCATTGAATTCCGTCACTCAACACGCAATGGCTGCAGAATTCGGCGGAAAATGGGGAACGGAGTGACTTAACACTAGGTTCCCTTCGCCTACTTTACTGTATGCGAGATGCAGCGTCAAGATAAAAAGAGGTATTACTTAAAAATCCTATGAATTTGCAATCAAATAAGGCAATATCTACAAACCATCATCCAATCTAATAAATCCATGGTTCGAATCCAAATGCAGCTGTCGATATTTATGCATGACCCACTCCCTGCACTCCTCACATTGTTCTGTCCTCGCGCCGCAGTAGCGCTCATGTGCCGGCATGGAACCACGACGCAGTTCTAAAGCGCAAAATCTGTACCGAAATCAAGTTTTTACATAAAAAAAACACTTCACTCTATATCCCGCACACAGCAGAACAGACAGAGGGAACGTAGTGTTAAGGCACTCCGTTTCTCATTTTCGGCCGAAAGGAAAGGCATTGCGTGCCACTCAGGCGGAACTCAACGCCCCAATTTTACCTCAATACCAGAGCTAAGGAATAAAAATATAAATTTGAACAAACATTTAATTTCCTCGAGTGGAGATCGAACCCATAAGTAGTCGCTTTTATATTCATCCACTTGTGCCCTTGCGCCACGACTGGCCTAAGTTTTTACATACATATATGTATATACTCTCTGACATCCACATTTTTGGCTAGTCATGGTGCAGGGACACAAGCTTTTTATTGTCAACGTGAAAGGTTGTGGGTTCGATTATAGCTCGAAGAAATGAAATATTTAATATTTTCATTTTGTCGCTTTGGTGTCAAGGTAAAGCGCGACGTTAGGAAAAACCAACACGCAATGCCTCCAGAAGTGGGCGGAAAGTTGAGAGCGGAGTGTGTTTAACACTTGGATCCCTCTGTCTACCCTGCTGCTGCGTGCTAGATACAGCGTGAAACTGAAAAAATAAATAAAAATACCTTACAGCCCTATAAGTAGAAAACCATACTAAAAAAGAAATATATACCTGCATTCTTTCATAGTGTGTGCACATGAATCACGGATATGGTCCTCCAGATCTGTTCCACACACACTTTCCCCACACTCCTTGCATGGCACTGTAACAATTAGAAAATATTTCCTTTTTTTTCAGTTTCACACTGTATAACAGGGTACTCGGAGGGAACCTAGTCTTAAGACACACCATTCCCCCAATAAGATTTTGCGTACTGAGTGACGAAACTCAACCAGTGTGAAGACATGAAAATATTACTAAATAATAATTAATTCTCCCCAGTGGGAGTCAAACTCAACTGTCACCCTTACACTCACACGCTTCTACTCAAACGGCGCCACTGCGCCACGACGGCTTTAATAAAAAAATTACAATATATAGTATAGTATAATCTTTTATATTAATTCATCTGTCACAATGACAGGTATAAATAAAGTATATAAAGTCAATAAATTTTCTTAATTCAAAACTAATTTATCAGCTTTATCAGCTATATATATATCAGCTTGACAGAAGCAAGAATTCAGGGGAGATTTGGCAATATTTCGCTACTTGAGTGGGAATCAAACCCATAATCACATTCACAGTCACACACATGAGCTCCTTTGTTATGTTAGTATTACATATGTGGAAAATTCATACATTATTTATTCATGTAAAATCAAAAACTCACATAGCTTATGCAGCTTATCATGGTGTTCTTGAAGTTCAGCCTGAGGTATGGGCTCCTTGCAAACTGGACACACTTTAATATTTCTCGCACAGTGCACCGTGTGTATTGTGAAGTTTACTGCTGGTATCTCTCTCTTGCTGTTGGTAAAAATATTCACTTTATTTCTTTAGTTTTGTTTGTTATATATTATACTTTATGCATCTTCCACTGATGGTGATGTAAAAAGAGAGAACCTAGAATGAAAATACTCCATTCTTATTTTTTTTGTTTTTGTGACATTTTTAGTATATAATGTGTAACTCAACACCAAGTTATATCTCATCATAATGGGGAAATGGAAATTATTGCACATAACCATTATATGTCACCTGATGTTGTTCCACTGAGTCATTATGACTACTGTAGTATTACTTATGAAAATAAATGAAAATTTTATTTAAAAACTTTATCACACTATACTATATGGGATAAGAAGATAGAACATAATGTTAGATAATTTGTCAAAATGATCCAAAATTAGGTCCTGCTTCAGATACATAGTATATAGTCTTATCTATATCCTGAAGAGGATTACAAATCTTTTATTAAATGAGGAACCCACACAAACATACATACATTTTGAAAAATCATTCTTATATTATGATTATTATAAACATTTTTTGATATAGAATTTGAAGCCACTGGACTAACAGATTCCATTAAAAAAATATTATAAGACACTCACATTGCAAATAGCAGGGTGTGCATAAGGGACTAGAGTTAATACACTTTCTTCCCCACTTTCTGCAAAATTCTGGAGGTATTGTGTGTTGAGCAACAGATTTCAATACAGTGCATGGCCTTATTACCAGAGATAGGAAATGAAAACATTAAATATTTAACTTCCTTGAGTGGGAATCAAACTTTGTGTCCCTGAGCCATGACTGGCCTAAAAAACAACCATCGGCTGGACTAATCTTGCCTTTAATAAAAAAGTTTCTCTTATCAATAAGATATAATATTATTAAAATAAAAAAGATAATATATTTATTTATATTATCTTTTTTATTTTAATTATAAGATAATAGAATTAAAATAAAAAAGAAATTATTTTTCACAGTTCGCTCACAGTTTATCAGCTTTATACTTGTTGTATAGATTTTTTTAAGATAATTTATCTTGTAAGCTCTTATCTAATCAGATTTTTTAATTAAAATTATTTCTAACTAAGTTTTTTATTGTTCTTTCACAAAGTTTGATTCTCTACAGATACACCTACAACTACTTTAGGTTAAAAAAAAATCATAAATAGATCTTTTTATCTATTCATGCAATTTTTTTTATTTTTCAAGGTTTTTCTTGAGTGAGCACAAGACTATGCTGTGATAGGCACAGTCAATCTGGTCCTACACCCCTGGTATATTGACTTATTGCAACCTATGTTGTGGCTTGTCTCTTCAGGGACAAAAGTGAGAATAAAAAAATATATATATCTTTAAAATTTCAAAAATCTTTGCTTGTAAAGAAAACAATGAATATTTCTAAGTATGTTTGTAAACCTCTTCAAAGAAACAATACATAGTTTGAAATAGGAGACTTGTTGAATGATTGAGAGGGTAGTCATAAATCACTCAGATGAATGTTTTAATAGCGGAAGAAAATGAAATAGCACTAATAATTCAATGAAAAGGTAAACAACCGCAAGATCAGTAACTGACACATGTAATTTGTTCCATTTATCCAAAAATAAACTACAACGTATGAAGTTATAAATAGATCACTTATTGACACAACACGTAGATACTTCGCAATGAAGAGAAACTTACCAGTTCTCGCAGGTTTTAGTTTCTCCTTCGTCCATTTTTTACAGGAAATTCAATTTTTTATTTTAAAAACATGAAATTATAAACACCGACAATGTGTATTATAACAAGTGCCTTAAACACTAAATATCACTCGAAGTTCATAGTTACAACGCGCTTTATATATGTAATCGACCCCTTATCTTACATAACCAATTAATGCAATATGTATAAAGGAATATATTTTTTATTTGATGTCCTATTTAAACTAAGTTTTGATAGCGATTAGCGATTAGTTCAAATTGGTAAATCCCGTAAATGTTTTATTTAGACTTTGACAGTTTTCTTACAAAGTTGCCACATGCAAGATTTAAATAAAATAAAATCGATTTGCAATATCGATATTTGATCAAAAAAATATTGTTTATTGAACGAACTTAAAATCATAATAATAATATAAGTTACGTTATATATATTTTTATAATTCCATACCTCGAAAGGAAAAAATATTAATAATTATAGGACCACTTTGTTATCCGTCTGTCAAGACCCTTTTTCTCAGGAACTCATGGAAGTATCACAATGAAATTTATATCAAATACTCAGGGCTACTGCCCCTTGGAACTGTAAAAAAATCAAACATCTAAGCCAAAATAATCATAAGATGAATGAGAAAGTTTTGAAACTCGCAAGGGAATCAATACCTATTGGGTACTTTTCGTGAACTCAGAATCTTAAAATTTCGTACAAAGTAAATTAAACTAACTTATTAACATAAATTTCACAGAAAAAAAAGTCATTAGAAAGTTTTATTTGTACTTCATTTCATACAAAATGAGTGCATATGCCCGCAAATTCGTTAACTTTTATATTGTACTTCCCGGTGACCTACGGTCTTGAAATTAGTACGGAAGCCTCAGTGGACGAGTCTGACTCACACTTAACTGGTTTTTATATTTTATTTTAATTAATTATAATTTTAAAGATAAAGGTATTTAAACATACGTTTATATAGCATTTTTTTTTATATCCAATATTTTTTTATTATTTTAAACATAAATATTATTAATGGATCCGTTTAAGCATAATACATATACAATTTCTGCAATTTAGCTTTATTGCAATTTTTTTGTCATAAAATCCGGGGGTTCCTCATCAGTTATTAAATTATTGTTGCCATATTAATTTCCTTTAGCCTTTTAAATAAATTTATGAGTGTATATTAATTCAAAATAAAGACTTCGATTATTATATTTATAAAGGTTACTCACTTTGTGAAAAAAAACATTACATTTAAAGGAAATTTAAGAAAAAAATAATTTTAACAATAATATTCGTTTATTTTCATATATGTAAAAGTAGTTATCATTGGAGTCATAAGAATGGTTACTACGAGTTACTCCACTGACTGTACATTTGTTAAAAAATAGTTTTTTTATTTATTTTTTAATAATATTCTACAAACAAATGTATAGTCTGAGTGACAGTTTTGTATCTAAAGGATTCCTTACTATGTTTATCATACTATTATTATATTACATATTAATTATATCACACAAGCCTTAAGATAAATCATATAACAATGAAAAAATTACAAGAATGAAGGAAAAAATATGCATTATGTTTTGAAGAAAGTTTTTAAAGTATTTTCTATAATATAGAAAATTAAATTTGTATAATTAAATAATTTATACAACAATATTATAATGAAATCATTGTAACTAACATGTACAAAAAAAAATAAAAAAATAAAGAGAGCAGTCATGTTAGGTTCTTTCCCACTATAATTTGAAAAAGGAGCTTAAAGGTACATCGATACTTCATTCCCCACTTTGTTCATAATGTTCAAGACATTGAGCGGTGGAACAGAACGCGGCGCTTTGCTTTGCAGTAAGGAATTAAAAATAATTTACATAAAATCAATCCCCTGAATGGGGATAGAACTCACAACACCCTGCTTCTAATTTGGAATCAAACTATATTAGCAATTACAAAATAATATTACTCCTATTACATTTCTTACAGCCTATATATTATTTAAAATCTAATATCATTAGTTATTGATAAAAATTCCGTAGTACTTATTACTATAGGACTGTAAGAATCTTGATAGCATTTATGTAAGAAAGTATCAAACAATAAATATTTTTAATTTTCCAGACAAAATATTTGAATATTTTTTCAAGATGAGAATGTAATACTAAAGCTTAATATGAATAAGATAAGTGCAATTACTATAAATCAATAATATAAACGACAATAATGCTGAATAAATTAGTTAGTAGTATTTTTTTTTAATTTTTGTTTCTAAATGTATTTACAGTACATCACTAATCTGGCACCCCTAACAGCAGACTTCAATTAATAGACTGAGATCCCAGGACCCCCAAACCTACATTTAAGCAAAGCTGAAATTTTGAGGATTATGGAAAATGGGGCACTTTCAGAGGTGGGGCTAACTACCTTTAGTTATACACGCTCACCTACGTTAAAGTAGAAACGCTTGTATATAAAAATGTTTGTAATAATAATGTAAGAAATATATATTTATCATTGCCTTACTCACGTAAACTTAACTTTACCGCCAGACATCCTAAAGGTTGTTTAGAATTGGCGCAAACTATGTCATATTAGCACGCCTCAATTTTAAATATATTATTTATTGGACTATTTTAAGACTCTTTATAAGCACTCTAGACCAATCCCACGGCTCAATCATCATATATTTTTAGTTGGCGCTACCTGTGAAAGGGCACCATTTTAAAGTTAATGAAAATGCATACTGTCTTCTACATATAAGACTAATAATCTTCAAAATTTCAACTTTGCTAAAATTACGTAGGTCTGGGGGCCCTGGCATATTGCACTATAAGAATTATTTGAAAACTATGTAAGTACTTAATAGAGTAAAATGAGATTATGTTACAATTATATAAAAAAAACTGTAGATCATTATTAACAATCATAATTTTTACTTTTATGTAATCCAAGCATTCTACTTACAAGTTTTAAATATTACCAAATCAGTGAAATTGTACTGTACTAACATTTTATTTAGAAAGAATATAATAAATCTTATCATTTTTTGCACATTGATATGTTTTATGTCAACCATTACAGATGGATGGATCTCTTTTTTGGGTGTTTATAATCTATTGAATAATGTTTTTACGTTTTGGTAAATATTCATTAAAATTATTAAATTAGCATACTACTTTCAGAATAAGGCATAATAACACGTCTTAAATTTTTCTTATTGTACCAAAAAAAAAAAAAAACAAATCTATATCAAATATATAGCAAACAACTCAACACTATAGTTCAATAAGTAAAACTAAGTATACTCTCCACTATACTTTTCATTAATATATATATGGACAAATATACACATTGTTCACACACTGTATGTTTATCTGTTAGCACATTTATACATAACACTAGAAGTTCCCTCTTTGGAATCCAAGTCCCACACCTCTCATAGTGTGTGTGGTCGCTCGGGCCACTTCATATTGAGCTTGCATGGCTTGGAACAGTTCTTCTTGCTTCTTGTTAGGGTCGACAGTTTCGTCTACTTGTTCAGGAGCCTTGACTGCCGCTGTTGAATTGGATATATTTTAGAAATGATGACTCATCAGAGTATTAAAGTATATAATATGTACATTAATAACATTGAGGCAAGTCATGGCGCAGGGGCACAAAGTGTGACTGTAAATTCAACTGGTAGTGGGTTCGATCCCCACTTGAGAAAACTAAATATTTGAGGCAAAGCGCGGCGTTGAGTTCCGCCACTCAACATGCAATACCTCCAAAACTCAGTGGAAAGTGGAGAACGCAGTGTCTTAACACTAGTTTCCCTCTGCCTACCCTCCTGTGTGAGGGATACCGCTTGAAGCTGATATAATTTTTTTTTTAATTTTATTATTAACATATGTTCTACTCCAATCATTAAGATGGACTTGTATAAGAATACTATTAGTATAAAATAATATCGTTTTTTTTTTTGGCAAATCTCTTAGTCTTTTTATATTAAGAAAGTGCCAGATTATTGAATATTTCAATGTATCAAAGTAGCGGATTAGTCAGATGCTACTGTATTTTAATGTAATATTGATATGTTTCACAAATCCAGTGTATCTGAAACGTATATCCTAATATATTATTAATTATTAACGGCCAGAAGTCAGTTGTCCCATGTGCCTTATCAACCTCACATGAAATCTAAACATAAACTAAAGAACCAACTCACCAGGCTCCTTAATACCCATCAGCCTCATAAACTTGGACACCTGTTTGCCATCGTTGTCTTGGGCAAAACGTGCACCGCTCCACTTGGCGGCCTCGGCTACGGCCACCGACTTCTCTTTGTTGGACCAGAGGAGTTTACGTTTTTGGACCTAATGAAGTTAAAAAAAATAAATAAATGAAACTCTTCAATTGTACTGCCCTGAATTCTTGCAAGAACTGACTGTATCTTGCTCTCTGCAGGAAATTAAGAAATCGTTGGCGGCAGTTTGGTATAATAATTGTGCAACAGTTTGGTATAAAATATATAAATTGTGTTCACTGACTGAAGAGTGCCACTTCACCATCACAATGGACCATGCACTATTGCAGAATGTTATACAACATAAGATTTCTAAGCAATATTTAAGTACATTTTGTTGGGTTTCGAAATGTGTATTTTTTATAATGTCACCATATAACACTTGTCACCAAATAAATAATAGAACATTTCACGCAAAAGATTAAAAGTATAATATAACATTAGTTCTTATTTCATGACCAACATGTACTGAATGAAATGCTATAATCATATAATTTAATCAATCAATGCAGATAAGAAACAAAATAAATTAAGATGATTAACTAAAATATTTAAAATAAAAAACAAGACATTGCTTGTTAATTGATGAAACTGAAACCCGCGCTATTGCTTACAAAGCAGGAAAATGAAGATAACAACAAGTATTGCCTCAACAGAAATATATTTCAAAATGATAACTGATAATAGTGATAGTAATAATTAATATTTATTACCTGGTCCAAAATCTTATTAGAATTCACAATAGTAGGATTATGGTAGGTAGGTAGACCGGGTCCACTGCCCGCCGGCGCTTCGCTGGCGGCCGCGCGCAACTGCTGAGCGGTGGCCATCGAACCATCTGGTGTTTTGATTTGGAGACCTGCAACATTATAATTAATAATAGGTTTAGTTAGCAAAGTAAGGAAGGATAATGATAAAGTTCCACACTGTATCCTGATCACAGCAGAAGGAATCTAGTTTTAAGAACTTCCCTCCTTTCGACAAAATGTTCTAGACTTATCATATTGAGTGGGGGAAACTAACACCATCTTTGTCTTCTTCAGAAATATTGTTGTTGTATAAAACAGTCACAGATTCATCAGAATCGGCTTAGTAGTGTTTGAGATATGAGTATCTACGTATTTCTTTAGGGAACATTCATAATATAGGTAAGCAATTGACAGGTTTCTTTAACGATCCTGCATATATCAGAGGAAATTCATTCCCCCTAGAAAGAATAGCACACACAATCGTCACGACGGCCTAGAATCTTATAATATGTATGTTGTTATGTTACTTACCCATTTTTTCCATAACTTCAAGTTTCTTATTAACTTTGTATGAGGATGGTCTATAATCTCCAGATGAGGGAGAGCTACGCCTTTCATTGGAACTGCTAAAAAGTAAAAAGTAAAAATATATATTACTGTATATTATCTTGACAAAGTAAAACGTAGAATTGCTTTACGGTATAAACTCCACGATTTTCGACCCTTGTCACACGTAGTACACATTTATCACCACCTACCCGTACCTAGAGTGACGCCGTGACATACGTCACAATATCATACCCATAATGGCATTCTATATCTTTTAAACATTTTACTGATTTTTTTATAGATTTTTCTAACATATATATTGATTAATAAATTATCGTATACATTTACTTTTTATTGTATATTTACATTGTATATTTTTACTTTTTATATTGTGTATTTATTTACCTAGAATAAGGCGGAGGGAACGCTGCACCGCGAGATCGTGACCGATGCTCCGAGCCCTTGTCCCTGCTAGATCTGGAAATACAATTATATAAATATAATATTAATAGCAAAGCATGAAAAGTTAAATACTTTTTTGTTCATTAATCACTACTTTCTATAAGCTTTAATTCAACTGCTATATCATTTATTAGGATCAAATCATACAATAAAAAAATTAAATAACTATAATTAAACTAAAATATAAGGCCAGTGGTGGCGCAGCGGCACGAAGTGTGACTGTAAAATCGACTGGTTGTGTGATTTACTTAAATTTATATTTCCATTTTATTCGCTCTAGTGTCGAGGCTAAGCGCGGCGTTGAGTTCTGCCACTCAACACGCAATGCCTCCAGAATTCGGCAGAAAGTGGGGAACGAAGTGTCTTAACACTAGGTTCCCTCTGCCTACCCTGCTGTGTGCGGGATACAGCGTGAAGCTGATTTTTTAATCACAATATTGACTATTTACGTTGGATGGCAATACATAATAAGTGACGTTATATAAATTCCAACATGGCGGACATGACAAGTAGGGGACTAGTTATGTAATACAAACTTTACCTGGTTTCTTCTGAACGCCTGCTGTGTCGACTCTCTCTGTCGCGGTCGCGTTCTCTTCTGTCATCTCTCTCACGCCGGTCACGTTCAACAAATCTAAAATAAAAAAATAAAATGTATAAAAATATACGATAACCTGTCGTGGTGTAGCGGAACAACATCTGACTGTAAACATGCCAGTTGATCGATTCTCGTAATATAGAATAAATTATTTTAATTTCCTGCTCCAGTAACAGACAAAGATCGGTGTTGAGTTCCGCCAATCAACGTGTAATGTATTGAAAATTGGGTGGTGCATAGGAAACGGAGTGTTTCGACACCAGGTTCCCTCTGTATACTTGCTATATGTGGGATCAGTGTAAAGTAAAAAAAATAAGTTAAGGTGAAAATTTTAACATGTTGTGGCTGCCCTGAAGCGAACTGAACTTTTGCGCATTGTTCAAAATAAAAATAAACGAAAATAATCAGAATAAAAATCAGGAAATTATGCTACTTATAAAAATAAATAAATTATACCTTGGGGAAACAGCATCTCTTGCGTCATGCGAACGTCCTAGCCCCGGTGGTGGCTCCCCACCATAGGGCTTCAAGTCCATTAGTGCTGGCACCTAGAAACACAATAGAATGCATAGTTAGGAAATAATATAGCATATTAAAAAAGTATATCGTATTGTAAGCGGAAATTCCCGCGTGTAAGCAGGACCCACACAGATTAGAGTGTTGACACTCACTGTGACCATTCTCACGATTTCACGATCATAAATTACAGCTCAGTCACTTTGTACAGGTCGGTTATCGTGGGTAAGGGTTCTTTTTTCAGATAGACGCTATATTCGCATGTAGCAGGGTATGCAGAGGGAGTCTAGTGTTAAGAGACTCCGCTCCCCACTTTCTCTTGGCATTGAGTGGCGGAACTCAACGCCACGCTTTGCCACGATACCAGAGCGAAAACATAAAATATAATAAATATTTAATTTCTTCGAGTGGGAATTGAACTCAGAATCTGTCGCGTTTACAGTCATACGCCGACAATTTCTTAAGAAAAGAAAATACTGTTCCGCTGTGTTTATACAGCAGGCGTTTGATAAAGAATGGCCTAAGGGACTACTCTATAAACTCAAAACTCTCTTACCAATAACATTCTATAATTTAAATGATCATAAAATCCTATCTAGAAAAGAGGAGGTTTCAAGAAAAAACCGTAGATTATTCTAGGTTACAACTATATTGTATATTCTCTTACTTGACTGTATATTCTCGCATTCATAGATGAAACAATATCTAAAGGCGCGAAACATGCCAGTAAGATATCGTACGATAACCTCGTACGATCCTGATAGCCACTCTCCGCTGTAGACTATAAATTTTAGTTTTACAGCGCCGTATTGACAGCCATACTGAGGCAGCTTCCTGCTTCTCGGTAGCTTGTTGAACCAGTCTTGTGCGATCCAATCCCAGGTCACATATTTTTGTGACGATCATTTCAACACCAATTTTTGCAAGCCTTTTAGTGTCCTCAAAAGTAGGTTCACATGCCAGCACCAACGTGTTATCTGCATTACAAATAACTTCGACATTCCTAGGAAGTACCATACGTAAAAAAACATCGTAAGCAAGGTTCCATAAAAGTGGCCCTAGAACTGATCCTCGTGGGATCCCACAAAACATTCTTCTACGAATTTGTGTATAAAATGTATCTATATCGCAAATAATTCCTAATAATCGCCTGCAGACACATAGACACCTGATGGTACATTTCTGACTCTCTAAACATATTCCCAAAGGATAGAATTTAAAGGCATGGACAATATCTAAGCTTACCGCTAAAGACATTGAAAAAGTTTCTAACCTAATCTGCACTTAAAAATCGCCTACTTTATAGCTGTGATGAACAGTCTCCAGTTCACGCTGGTTTCTGGTTTGTCAGAAATTCGGAAATACACGAGTACCTTGAAAGGTTAACGATGAGGGAAGAATTGAATAACTATATTAGAAAGTACAAAAAAAGACCTAACAGACACAATAACATATTAGTTAAAGATTTACTCGACGATCAACATAATGTAAAACGCCTAAAAAGAAGGCATATATTAGTCCTTGAGCACCGACACTGAAAGGTTCAGACATCATTAGAAGTAGCTATCCACTGGAATTACATCAAAAAACATCCCACGTCAGAACTAAACTGACTATGACTAACAAGCCGATTCCAGACCTAAGGGAAAGATAAAAAATCCTCGAGTGAGAATCGAAACCACTACCGTTCACATTTACTGTCCTCGTGCCCCTGTGCCACGACTGGCATTACTATAATTATAAAAAGTAAAAAATACTTTACATATGTAAAGTAAAAAAACCGAGCAAGCGCGAGTCGGGCTCGCCCACCGTGGGTTCTGAACAAAAATTGGAGGTCTCGAGCTTTTTCTGAAATTCAAACTTAGCTTAGCTGATTACCTTACTTGAACTAGCAACTTTAATATCAATTTTTGCACTCCTTTTAAGGTAATTATTATTTTTTAGGATGTAACTGTCCTGAACTAGTACTATCTGTAGATACTAGCTGCCAAATTTCATAATTCTAGGTCAACCAGAAGTACCCTATCCATTTTGATTCCCTTTAGTGTTGAAATACATTTTTTTTAAGTAAATATAGAAATACGACTTTTTCAGAAAATCAAGGGACTGTAGATCTGTGTAGTATATGGTTTGAATTTTACCTCGATATCTCCAAGCGTTCCTGACATAAAGGCCCGAGGCAGACAGACAGACGGACTGACGATAAAGTGTTCTTATAAGGGTTCCTTAAAAGTTACGGAACCCTAAGAATATAAGAAAAGGTATAAAATAAATACCTTATTTTCCGTTGATCGCTCACGAGGCTTGTCACCCAGCAAGCCACGTCTCGGTGCATCGTGAGGGCCGCGACTGCGCTCGGATCTGGTAAATGCATTTAAAATCAGTTATTTTTTCAGCTGCACGCTGTATAACCTAGTATTAAGACTACTGGAGACATTGCGTGTTGAGTGGTGGAACTTAACGCCGCGTTTTACCTCGTTTCCAAACCGAGGGAATGAAAAAAATTAAATGCATCGGTTACTCTAGTGGGATCCAACGCAAATTAGTAATTAAACAAAACAAATTAAGGGATTTAAAAGTGACTAATAAAGATTAAAGAACTAATAAAATAATATATTTTCAACTTTATATTTCACATGTAGCAGGGTAGGGTAGGGCAGAGCACACTATGCTCCTAGTGTAAAAAAGACATTCCGCTCCCTAATTTCCGCCAAATTTTGCAGAATGCCTCCAGAAGTGTGTTGATTGGCGGAATCGAACGTCTTGTCAAACATTTCAAAAAAAATCTATTATATAAATATGAAACTTTAAAATTTAAAACTCACCTATCCTTATTATATTTATCATCCCTTCTCGGAGAGCGGCGTTCGCGATCACGCTCATATCTCTCCTTATCGCGGCGACGATCACGCATGTCCGATGTGCGATCACGATCATGATCGCGGTCACGGTCACGATCAC
>DWQW01005454.1:0-17805 GCA_018249695.1 Heliconius erato demophoon
CTCTGCTGTGTGCGGAATACAGCGTGAAGCTGATTTATTTATTTATTTTATTATAGTTGTCAATCAATTCTGCTTATTAAATAATCATGTATTTTAAGCGGGCGAAGCCGTGGGCGGGCCGCTAGTAGTTAATAATTGGAGTTATTAAATCCAAATTGATATATAATATAAGCTACATACAATTTCTTGCCTGGTCTCCAGATACCGGTTCCCACACCCACCGCTACCCACACAAACTTGTCCGTTGACATCATTTTATGCAAGGGTTGTTTATGCTTCGTTTTATTTGATCGCTGTCCATATATGGCTTTACACTTGCACTTTGTCGTTTATGTTTATTTGTGGGTAGCCGTAAATAATAATTTATAACGGTTTTTTTCGTTGTTTTTTTTTATTCTTTGATATTGGAGTCCTGAAGAGGAGTCCAGTTTACTTTTTTATTTTAGTTTTTTTTCCTTTATTGTTTATTCTATTTGCAAAATATATCAAAATAATCGTCATATTTTTGAAGGATTTAAATAGGTATCTATGTATTATATATAATTATGACTATCTGTGTGTGTTTTTTTTCTGTATATATTTTTCAACTTTTAACTTCAAACCCTTCATAAAATACATATATACTTTACATTTGCATATTTTATTTATTAGGCTTATTTAAGAAATAATTGTTCATTACGCTGACTTAAAATAATTCGACGGTCACTACCGAATAAAAGACATTAGGTAAATAGGGGCCGTTCAAGTATTACGTAAGCACTGTAGGGGGGCGGGGGGGTCTTGGGTTTGCTTATTTTTGACGTTTTCAATGAAATATTTTTAAGAAGATTGCTTATTTTTGATGACATAGGGGAGGGGGGGTCAATAATTGCAAAAAACTGCTTACTTAATACTTGAACAGCCCCATACCTGATATTCCAGTCATGAGAAGTGAGTTGAGAGATCAGTCACCGCAGGGGCACAAGCGTGTGACTATAAACGCGACAGGTTGTGGGTTCGATTCGAGCTTGAGGAAATGAGAAATGTAAAATTTTCATTTCTTCGCTCTGGTGTCAAACCACTTAAAACGCGACACCCCCAGAATGCCGACAGACAGTGGAGAGCGCAGTGTCTTAACACTAGGCTCCCTCTAACTACCCTGCTTTATGCGGGATACAGCGTGAACCTGAAAAAAAAACAATTTATTTATCTAACAAATAGAATGCAAGAACAATACGCTGCCGCATAAACATTTAATTGGTTGCTAATTACTGAGTGTCTATTGTTTCTGTTTATTCTCACAATTGCCATTGTCATCAGACAATGTTGGGAGCTGACCTCAGTGTGATGCAACGCCTTTTTATCCGGCTAAGAAAGCGATCTGATCTTTAGTGGCACGGAGATTTTCGTTTAGTTTAGGTATTGCGCCTTTCAGTTTAAACTAACCTTGTAGGTGTGTGTGTTCTTTGTAATTATAATTGAAATATGGAAATTAAATTAAATTTTAGTTTTAAATGAATGTGATGTGTTAGTCTTGCGGCGTTGTGTTTCGCTTCTCAACACGCACTGCCTCCAAAATTCGGCGGAATGTGGGGAATGGATGCGGTTTAATGGGAACAGAGTGTCTTATAACTAGGTTCCCAAGTTTACTCTGCTTACCCTGCAGGATACAACGTGAAGCATCAAAAATAGTATAAGTATAAGCTAATAATAGACTGTTCTTTCTTTACAGATGGGAACGGCGCGTGAAATGAGGAATGCCAACAAAAGGGACTTATAATTGTTGCGTGAGTATTTTTTACTAGTAAAAGTAGTGGTAGATATCTACCACCACTTTTACATATGCATAAGTCATAAATAAATGATAATCTATTTATATACGTAATTGTAATTATAGAAAAAAAAATGTAATTATACAAAATATACATAAATATTTTACCTTACTATTTGTAGTTAGTTCATTTGCCGCTTTCCGTCGAATTTTAGAGGCGTTGCGTATTGAGATTGGCGAAACTCAACGCCGCGTTTTTGCCTTGGAACCAGGGGGAAGAAATGAAAATATTTAATAATTAATAATTCTTTCTCTCGAGTTTGAATCGAAACCACAAATATTGTGTTACATTACGCTTGTGCCTCTGCGACGACGGTCTCCGTTGCTTATAAATAATCTTTATTAACATAAGTATAATAAAATATTAAAATTTTCTCCTTAGTAAAACCTTTATGGCAGGAACATAATTCAACATAGCATTTTAAGCCAAACAAGGTGACATTTTTGTAAAATGACTTAGTGGCTTTTTGCGTATTTTACCGGATTCCGTACATTTGCAGCCGTAATTTAGTAAATTAATTTAAATGTTATGTCTTAACAACTAACTGCTTAGTTACGCTAAAGTTTTTGTAATATTCACATAAATATGAATTATATTCTGCTACTTTATTATTATTCTTAAAAGAGCTTAACTAAAATAAATAAACTTTAATATTAAAAGTTTAATAACTATTATTGATCATTCAAAATAAAATAAAATATCTAACTGTACCTACTGGCTTGTCCAATCTTCAATCGATTTATGCAAATTGTTGTATCGCGTTGTAAATAAAAAGAAGCTATTTAAATAAATAAATAAAATGAACCTACGGACTTCGTGGAAAAATATAAATTGATTAATGAATATATGAAATATTAAATTATTTGAGACCGTCGTGGCGCACTGGCACAGTGTAAGCGTGATGGTTGTGGGTTGGACGATGTGGTTTGATTCCCACTCAGAAAGAAAATTAAATTATTTGGAATGAACAATTTAATTTTCTCAGAGCAAGAAAAATAAGATAAAGCGGCGTTTAGTTCCGCTATTCATCATGGGACGATAATTCGACCGAATGGAAGGAACAAAATGTGTATCAAGAATCTAAAAAATATTAAAACGAGCTTTAAGTAAGATATTTGATAAATACATTAACTACTAATACCTACACGTCATAAACTTATACAATAGTAGGTTCATATCATCTACATATATCTCTATCCATAAATACATATAATAAAATTATATTATTGGGGATATTTAATAAAGTAATAGCACCCTAAATTTTTAATTATGGTAGACTTAACTTTAAAATTCAGTGTTTGTTTTATTTTAGTCGGTCAAAAATAAAATAGTTTACTTAATTTAAAATCTTCGTTATATTAATTGTTACTGATTGATTCACAGGCTTAAACTTGAAAGAGATTTTCATTTCTACATCCTAAAATCCACGAGAAAAAGTTGCGACAGACGACTGCAGACGTAAATAATAATTTATATAAAAATAATGTTTTATTAACTTGCAATATAAAAAAACAACGATAAAAATGAATATTAGCATAAGGAACTAACATGTGGTCGATTCGTAATATTACCCACGATTTATGGTCAACTTTCGCTGTAACTCGGAAATGTTGCATTCATTTGCGGTAACATGACGTGACGTTAAATAATTTGTTGGACCTAAATAATTTGATATGTGAAACTGATCTTAGATTCCATTTCAGTTTATACTATTGTCATGAGTTTTATTTAAAATATATATTTAAAAGTCTAAAATATATCCTTCAAATAAGAATACTAACTTATTGCTACTTATACTTATTATAAAAAACGTATAAACAATTGAACGTTTTCTTATATTGGTTTCTTTGATTATTCACTTTTATTCCTATTTTTTGTAGCGTACTATCACTTTTGTGTGTTCTCCATAAAACGGGATATTGGCGAAGTGGTTAGTGTCCGAAACGCCTTAAACTAAGAACTGAACTAAAGCAATTCCAACTTTTAACTTGCCATATAAAAATTTGTAATGGACATGAAAATTATACAGATACTTGTATTTGTCCCCATCTTGAATTTGGACTTGAATGAAATAATATTAATATAGTCGTTTCCTTGAGACAAGGCAAAACGCGGCGTTGAGTTATGTTACTTAACACGCAATGCCCTGAGAATTCGGCGGAAAGTCCAGAACAGAAGTGTCTAAATGGAAGCTGAGTGTTTTAACACTTGGTTCCCGGGCACCCCCTGCCTACACGAGATACAACGTGAAGCTAAAAAACTGTTTACTAGAAAAAAATATAAGTAACACCTTGGTCCTAATTTGCCGACGGAGTACTATAAACCTGTTAAATTGGCAAAGTTGTAAAAATGAAGAAAAAATATAAAGTTGTCATATTATTTACGATCTCATTTTACTGTGGAAATATTTTATCACCGTAAAATACTGGCGGTGTAATGCAAAACATGCAATAAGCACAAGAGGCTGGTGACTTTATTTATTTTGCTCGTTCGCGTTCTGAGGCATAAAACCTCGGTTATATTGACAATTTGCTCTAAATCTCTTATTTAGAGCAACTACTCTAAAATAACTATATTATTGTACTGCGATACATAATTTCTCTAAAATATTAATGTTAACAAAGTGTTAAGTATTATTTCTTACTATGGAATGAAAAACTTTTACAACAACAAAGCAATTTTTTTCAGTTTCACGCTGTATCCCGTATGCAGTAGAGTAGATAGAGGGAGTTTAGTGTCTAGTGTCAAGACACTCCACTTCCCAGTTTGCGCCAAATTCTAGAGGAATCGCGTGTTGAGTGGCACAACTTAATGTCTCGCCTAGCTTCGACACCATAGCAAAGAAATGAATATATTTAACTTTTTTCATTAAATAATTTTAATTGAAAATTGGAATAGAACCCACAACCTGTTGCGTTTACAGTCACACGCTTGCCTGGGCCACGACTAGCCTCAAAGCTATCCATCTTTTAAAAGTGTCACTGAATATTATAAATCGACTTTAAACATGTTTCAAGCGCAATGAGCAGTGCTAATGAGCACATAATTTATACTGACCAACACCTTAGGGTGAGTGGCTGTAAAAAATAACTACAATTTTGCTTGTCTTTTTTGTTTCGACCAATAATAATTATAGCCAAGTTGCAATTGGTATGTTTTTTGTATTTTAAAACGATTTATAATAATATTTTAGTATAGTATCATATACCAGATGTGAGGCCAGTCGTGGCGCAGGGTCACAAGCATGGCAGTAAACACGACAGGTGGTGGGTTCGATTCCCACTCGACGAAATTAAATATTTTATATTTCAATTTCTTTGTCGTTTGATTGTTTCGTTGAATTGATGCCTCCAGATTTGACGGTAAGTGGTCTGCTTACCCTGCTACTTGCGGTATACAGCGTGAAATTGAAAAATATTAAATGATATATCTATGGAAAATTTTCTTAAGAAATTATGACTTAAATAACATCATTATGGAAATTTAATAGAGTCTATTTCAATTTGATCATAAAACTCTACTCTTGAAATCTATCCGCTTGTTTAATATTGCTCATAAAAGTTGATATTTTAATTCCAGTGGAATAATAAAGTAATTTTGTATGATGTAAAATGTAGTCAATGAATACTTCAAAGGTTAAATCAATTTTCATTTAACATTTTTTTAAAGTGTTCATCCACACTTAGGAAAGAAAAATTCTTAGTTAGAAAACGTAAACAAAATTGAACGTAGCGGGACTCGAACCCGCGCCTCCTGGAAACCGATCAGGTCGGTCGGTCGGCAAATAAGAAATTTTCATTTTATTATAATATTATAAATATATTGTTTACCATTTGTGCACCACAAACTGGTTGCATTGTGTGTAAATGCATAAAATAAACCTTTATTTTATTTAATAATATTGGCAATATTGAAAATGAAGCGACATCCACTGTGCCACTTTGGCGTTTAGTACCAAAATTACTACAAAATACGTGTGTGTCAAAGGTTTAAATATTTCAAATAAAAGTATAAAGTTTCTTTGTTGTTACCTAATTAAGCTGTATTATAACCACGGTTCGAATCCGTTGAAGCGATGGGACGGTCACGTTCTAGTCAATACACAATCCGTTATTTGTCTTACTCAACTTAATTCAATATTTAGTAAAGCATCTCAAATTAAGCAATTTGAACGGAACTTCCATTAACTTGTTTTTGTCACTTATTGCTTTTTTTAGTACTTCTATGTTTTTATTATCGAATTGACGATATCAGATTACGATTTATATCACCATAGGCGCAATGGCTTTTGTAATCGTTTTGTCATTTCATGTTCATATATAGGCAGGTTCGGGTGTCAGTTCTCATGGATTTTATGTTTTTAGAAATTTAGTTATTAAATATATAAAATAATAACCTAAATGTTTTAGGCCACTTTATAGTTTCAAGTTTATATTGGAATCGTGAACATACATAAAAGAAGTTATAACGGTAGTCGTTTTATGTATTGAATTTACGATTCTACCATTTTTTTTATTTGTACCAAAAAAAACGGTTACGGTCAAATGAGACGCACCTGTCGCAAACAGGTCTTTGGCCCGACCGGCGGGTTGTACACGATTTTTAAATTTTTCTTTCTAATTTAATAGTTTTGATTATGTAAATAATGAAATTAGGTGATAAATAGTATATTAATTTGATATAATTGCTTATTTATGTAACTAAATATAACATACATACATAATATTATTTTGAATCTTTAAAGGTATTATTACTAAACATAATTTCAATATAACAAGAATTCTTTTTTAAATTATAATGAAAAAGTTAATGAAAATATTTTTTTTCATTTTTTAAAGTGGTATTCCACACTTAGGAACTTCCTGGTCGGTGGCCAGGAGGCGCGGGTTCGAGTCCCGCTACGTCCAAATTTTTTATACGTTTTCTAAATAAGTATTAATTAAAATATTTAAAGCTATATTACGAAATAACGTCATTCAATCATTATTAAGGAACATTTACCTAAAATTAAGAGTGAACAGTACGCTATCTATCAACGTTACAAATAGACATACTAGGGCACGCTAAACATGGCCTTGCATTTCGACACTACGCCGCATTCCTGCGCCTGCGCCGAATTAAACTTGTCTCCTACATTTAATATTTACGTACGACAGAACAAAGCTAAATCTGTTGAATATTATTTATTTATTATCATAGATCTACTCTGATTTGACTCTGTTTTTAAATTCAAAAATATTGCTGAAAGTTATTTTATTTTTTTCTAATTATTAAGGGCATTTGTCCATTTTCTGGCCTATATAGATATAAGCATTACTAAATAACGGTTTCGCCATCTGATGCATGTTCTTTAACAATTATGACATACTCTTTTTTAAAAATTTAATCCAATGTATTCCACGCGAAAATCAAACCTACGACCATTTCATACCATAGACTTCCTAACTAGTATACTTGAACTCAACTATCATAAATAAACACTTAACAGTTTACGATACGCACCCAACCTTCAAGACGTTTATTTATTTAATCAAAACCTCCCGTCACTCTGACATAGTGCGGCAGCCGTGGCATCTGTTTGGCTGGCAATAATTTTGAACGAACACAGCAGGTTATGAATACGCTAGCCCCCTCTTAAATAGATCGTAATATCTACCGTTTATCTTTACTAATGTTGATAATATATTTATTTTGCAGATAGCATCCGGGATTAGTTACTGCTTTAATATTGGCTTATTATTTAGTATTTAGATATTCTAGTTAAGAAGGAGAGATATACAAAGTGAATGAGTGAGTGATAAACTTACCGTTGAAACATATTCTTTTTAAATAACTATGAATACTGTAAACTGTAGTTTATTTTGAATCGTTTTAATATTGTAGAGGAACATATTGTTGTTACATTACACAAAGCATCAGAATAATGCTGTTTGTTTACCATTTAATAAATGAATAAACAAGAAAGGCTTTGCTATAGCACCACCAAGTCATTGTTTATTACAGGTTTATTGATCTACAAGAAGTTTTTATACCTACAGAAAACATTGTTTTTTCGTAGGTAGAAAAACTGAGTAGGTACGTTCTATACTTTCCGCCCCAATCTGAAATATTTTTTATGGAATGATGAACCTTAACGCCGCTCTTTGTCTTAGATTAAGCTCAGCGCTAGTCTTCACCATCAAATGCTGGAGTATGGAGTCATTAGTGTTGAATGCCACAGGTGTTATCTTTTGTGTCAAATTAATCATGGTTTATGCATCATCATCATGCATTGGTTGCGATTTAGTCACTTGTGTTTTTGTATTGCTCGTTTTGCAATAAGGACGGGTCCGGTAGACCATTTCATAATTTGTATATTCTATTATATTATTATGTAAGGTAAACGAAAATTAGATTTTTAAAAAGTATTCAAATTAAGTAATTACCTTTTAATAATCATTGAAGCGCAATCAATAAATATTAGTTAATAACATCATTTAAATTTCCCTAATTTGAATATTATAATTTTAGTACATTAATATTTAATATTTAATCTACAAAACGTCTATACAGCACCCAATACAATTATATACGGTCACGACCTTTAATGCTTTTTAAGTTTATTGTGAAACTTTCACAGAAGTCCACGGTCGATTTGTCCGAGTCAGTTTTCACCAACCGACAACGCCTACGACAAGGCGAAAGATATTATCGCGAACTCAGTCATTGTTAATATATGCAGGTTTTTTTATATTCATTTATTAAGAAATAATGTTTTTATGTTTCGTTGTTGCCAGTAAAATTTGTTTATATTTGAATCTTAGAAAAGGTTACGTTACGTTATGACATATATGTCATTAAAAACATATTAAACAAAACATATGTGAATTAAGTTAAATGTTAAGTAATGCGTCGCTTTTCATTTGATATTTTTTTATGAAGGTTGTTATTGGGTTCGGTGCCTAGTGGTAAAAAATTGTCAAGTCAAATTTAGAGCTTTAATTTTATCCCGAATGAATTCAGAACTCGACATCCATATCTCGATTCCCCATTCTTTTGTAGGTGAA
Organism: Heliconius erato demophoon; assembly: GCA_018249695.1. Taxonomy (NCBI): domain Eukaryota; kingdom Metazoa; phylum Arthropoda; class Insecta; order Lepidoptera; family Nymphalidae; genus Heliconius; species Heliconius erato. The sequence goes on from DWQW01005454.1 coordinate 8,858, forward strand.
GTCGAGAACAAAGCATTACTGTAACTAATTTTCATTCTTTTTTTTTTACTTTCATCGAGAAAGGTTCAAAATTAGCCTGAAATGGTTCCTGTAAAATATATAATGTGCGATTCCAGCTTATAACTTGGCTGGACGCGCTGCCGCGTGTCTTGATAGTACAAAATATATATTAAAATAATGTAGTTTTTTGTCGATACACGCTGTATCTATTTTTTTGTGATAGTTTTGTATAAATTACAATACTTTTAAAATACATTTTGGCAATAACGAATGCGCTACATTTAAATTCTTTAACACCATTCTTTATCTCATCTTTCGAATATAATTATAAGAATATAATAATAAACTCTAATAAATAATCTTTACTTGTTGGGCCAATTAATATACACCTATTCTATGCTCATTACGCCTCTGAGATTAATTTATTACAGCGGCATTTGAAATATCATCACGTACATACATACATACATACATACATACATACATACATACATATCTCGTTAGCCTTTGCGTGTTGTTAGTCTTGTTCTCACGAACTAGAAATTATTATAAAAGCGATTCCGCCGGTAATTAACTATAAATGAAAATAAAACTGCTTGCCATAGGATATTGGTAATAATAATGTAGCAGTAAATACATATGTTATGCTATTATAAGTAATAAAAGATAGAACTGTGTAATTATTACTATACAAAAACTGACCTACCAACAAATTGAATATAGATAGTAGACTAAAATCATTGATTTCAATAATATAAAATAAAAAAAATATATTTTTAATATTTTATGTTTTTATTCTGTATGTAATAAAAAGGGATTTTTTTAAATCTTTTTTCTTGTTATATATGTTTAGAAGTTAAATTTTTTATTCGTCAAGATAAATAAAAACTGTTTTATATTGATTTTAATCTATCGAATATATAACATTAAATTAATTTAAAAAAAACCTTCACGCTGTATCCCGCACACAGCAGAGTAGGCAGAGGGAACCTAGTGTCACGACATTCCGTTCCCCACTTTCTGCCGAATTCTGGAACTCAACGCTGCGCTGTGCCTCGACACCAGAGCAAAGAAATGGAAATATAAAAATATTAAATTAATTATATCATTGCATTTCCAATCTTCATCTATATGAAATAGTGATATATTACAACCGTGTGTAAACATTTTACAAATGTTCACGAGGCGGCTACACTATGATCAAATAGGTCAATGCTATTAGCACTTCCGCAAAGTTTTGTGTAGAAAGCTAAAACAAATATTGCGATAGTAAATAATATGTACGCGCTAATGAAGCCATCCTCGAATGCCTAGATATAAATACTATTGAAACAGACATTTTGAATTATAGTGTTTCTTATGTCAGACATTTAAATGGAGACATTTTGTTGTAATTTAAATTATTTAATTGAGTGTAATATTAATAAACAATGTTAATGTTAATATTTCATATTTAATGTTGATATATATATTTTGAGCTACTCTCTGTATCCTGCACACAGGAGAATAGGAAGAGGGAGGGTAGAGGCATTGCGTGTTGAGTGGAGAAATTCAACGCCACGTTTTGCATTATACTTTTATTAATTTATTTTACACATATCCGCACACAGCAGGGTAGGCAGAGGGAACCTAATGTCAACTTAACACCCCGTTATCCACTATCCGCCGAATTCTAGAGGCATTGAGTGTTGAGTGGCGGAACTCAACGCTGCCTCAGAGCGAAGAAATGAAAATATAAATTTAAGTAAATATTTCATTTACTCGAGTGGGGATCGAATCCTCAACCGTAGTGTTACACCCTTGTGCCCCTGGGCCACGAAGGCCTCAATATCGTTAATCCCATTAAATATTTGTATCTTAACCACAGCAACTGTAAATTCTTACTGAGCTGCAATGGTCGTCATTAGTTACAAGGTATAAATATTTTATTTGCAAGGGCTAAGATAAGGCTTTCATTATTATTCATAGAGTTGTCAGGTTTAATGAAGATAAACTTATAGTATAACTCAAACAAGCTATTCCTTTCACTGTAATAACATTGGCACTTCCTTAATTATGATATGTGACTGGGTTTTAGCTAAAACTCGGTTTCTTTTTCTCAGCTTCACGCTGCATCCCGCATAAAGCAGGTTAGGCAGAGGGAACATAGTGTTAAGATAGTCCGATCCCCATTTTCCGCCAAGTTTTCAAGGCATTGCGCGTTGAGTGGCAAACCCACATCCGTCGCGTTGCTTACACTTAAAACACGCTTGTGCCACTGCGCCACGACAGCCTCTTTATGTACTGTCTACCCTGCTAAGTGCAAAATATAGTGTAAAGCTAAAAATATGATAACTAAATATCTAAATACTCGGCTCTCCGTTTTCTATAGCTTTTTTAAATTTCCAATGTGTACAACATAACAGGTGAAAATAAAACCTACTTAAGTTACATAACTAAATGTATAAGCTATATACATATAGGTAATAACCTATAGACAACTAACAGACACATTAAATCTCATGTATATACAATTTTAAATTAAATATTTTGTTTAGTAATTTATTTCATTTTATCATATTAGAACATGTCGTCGATACTTTTATTTGGTCCCAATTTGGACGTGTTAAATATCTAATATACGATTTAATGTTAGTGACAGTTTCATTTCGAAACGTCTGATAAATGTATTATACAACAGTAACCGATTGCGTTATAGATATGGTTACGCGTAGGCCCCAAATATATTAGTTCTTTTATTCTTTAATGATCTCTTAATAAGAAATTGAGTTACTTTATAAGTGAGTACTTGTTATATTATAACTTGTTTATTCTCATACAATTGCTTTTGTTCTCATACATACATACATAGTATACCTTTTACTAATTTATTTCTGATCCAATTTAACTTTCTTGTTTTATTTGCATTTGTGACGGCAGGATGGCCATTTGGAACGTGTCTCTTTGCACGCGATAGTTCAAATCTTGGTCTAGACAACATTTATATATATTACAGTTATTTAATCGGACCGGTTAAACCACCCAGCAGCAGGCAAGCAGGTTTTTTTTTCTAATGGAGAAGGTGGAGAAAATAGTTATGTATTAAACTCCATTGTAAAATATAGGAGCTCCCTTGTAAAATGCAGTTAGAAAATAAAACAAATACACTCGTATGTATATATTTAGATATTTAAGTATAAAAAATATTCAAATAATAATTCATTCGATGCCAGTCTTAGTGTAGGGGCACAGGGGCTCGTTTGATTGTAAGCGTCATGCTCCAGCTCCAGCTCCCGAATTTGGCGGAAAGTGTGACACGGAGTGTCTCAACACTAGGCTTCCCCTGCATATCTTGCTAAACAGGATACGCACACAGCTTGAAACTGAAAATAAAACTGAATATCAAATACACATAAATATTTTCGCCACAAAACAGATCCACTAACATAATAAATCAAACCATTTCAGAAATTCCTTATGTTCACTCATGCAAGATTTATACGGTATTACATTACATTTCCGCCTCTAAAGGTAATACGTACTCAGATCAAATGCTCGCGGATAATACATCGGCCATGTCCTTCGGAGGATGCTTAATCGATAGCACAGCTGGGGTTATTTAAAACGCTGGTCTGGCGTAGGTGCATCACTGAAACAATAAATTGCCATTGTAGGCCTAAGATGGTTGATAATTTTGACGTGCTGCGCTTGCGCATGTTTGGAGTCGTATAACGTTTTATTAGATTGAATCGCGTTTTGCCGATTGGAATTCTTACAGACGTGGAAATTGCTTTGAAGATTTTTTAACAGAAAGTAAGTCTTAGCAAAGCATTTTTTGTTATAATTATATTAAAGCATTATATATTCTAATTATATTATAAGCATACATATTGTACTTACTTTAAGGCAATTCTGGCATTCTATTAAAATCCGTTCATCGATTCACAGCTTTGTCGAATAGTTATCCTCTCAAGTACCCCACATAATCTCCAAAGATCTTTTATTGGTAAATATGTAGGATTTAAAATAAATTTATCACTTAAATTTTATAATAATACCCATAAATAGACAGATTTATAACGCTTTTGCATATTAAAAAGTGTTTCGAACATGATCGTTGAATATATTTAACGTGATTTAAAAGTTATGGTAGCATTAAAATTTATTTCTTTGATCTCGCAAAACATCTGGCGTTGGGTTTACAATAGAATAGAATCAATCAAGACCCGATACCGGTACCTATCCTTGTATGTAAATGTGAATCCTCTGTTCTTTCGTTTCGTTTTATGTTAGACACTCAGGCTTCCCACATTGGCTAGAGACAATCACTAATATATTGAAGACGAAGTTAGTAATTTTATGATTATTCTTGGTGAATATGTATATTTTTTCTTAGCTTAACGCTCTATACCGCACATAACGGGGTAGGCAGAGGGAAACTAGTGTTAAAACACTCCGTTCCCCTTTTTCTTCTGAATTTTTGATGTATTTCGTGTTGAGTTGTGAAACTCAGAGCAAATAGTAAATAATATTTCATTATCCGAGTGGTAATCAAATTCATAACTGTTTTCGCTTGTGCCCCTGCTACATGACGGCCTCAGATATCCTTTTTCTTTTTCAATATAATGTCTTCAAATATTATGCAGTATTCATATACGTATAATGAAACAAGATATAATCAATCCCTTACAAGTCAATGTCATATTGTCTTCTATCGCATACAATATACATATCTAATGATATAAATTCAATGTCACGCGAATATCTCAACGTGCAGCGATTACTGAGATTTATGTCTACTATTGTGGAAGTGTCACAAAATATGTATATATATATGTGAAAAACAAGTTATGTTAAATCGATGGTCCCTAGGTAAAGTATCGAAAGTGAAAAATCGCAATTCGTTTTTGATTTTTTTGAATTACTAAGAAATGTAATTTTATCTATCTATCAGCTTCACGCTGTATCCCGTACACAGCAGGAGAGGCAGAACCTAGTGTTAAGACTCTCTGTTCTCCACTTTTCGCTGAATTCTAGAGGCATTGCGTGAATAGTGGTGGAACTTAACGCCGCGCTTTGTCTCGACACCAGAGCGAAGAAATGTAATTACACATTTAAATAAATATTTAATTTCTTTGAATGTGGATCGAACCCACAACCAGTCGCTTTTACTTACAGTCACACTTTGTGCCTCTGCGCCACGACCGGCTTGTAATTAGGTTGTAAATGTAGTTTACTTTTTTTTTATTTCCAAAACATAATTATTTTAAACGTGTATGTAATCAAATAAAAAAATACTGATTTTTTAAATTAGCAATTTTTGTCTTTTAATACTTTACCTAGAGAACGTCGAAATTCCAGCTTAAATCGTGTGCATCTTCCTCTAATAAATTATAGTTGGCTTTCTAATGCCGAGCCCTCTTATGTATTGATACATTGCCATATTCGGTTGTAAATGTTATATTACTTAAGCTTATTAAATAAATGGTTGATGGTAAAGCTGTGTAAATAATGTGGCTGTAAAATTTGTCTTTCTGTATGTTGTTGTTTTGATTAATGATTATTTGCCTCTATAAAAAATGGTCAGTGACCTACTTTTTAGGCATTTTTTAAAAATTGTATATACATTCGTCATTTTATAATTATGCAAATATCGTATTGGGTACTTGCATAATACTTACTTCTAAATTTGTTAGATTTTTTTTGTAAAATATTCTCTTTGACACGTAATGATTAATATGTTATCTTCTATTTATTCTCGGAGGCCAGTCGGGCGCAGGGGCATAAAGTGTGACTGTAAATCGATTGATTGTGGGTTCGATCCCCACTCGAGGAGATGAAATATTTACTTAAATTTATATTTCCATTTCTTCGCTCTGGTGTCGAGGCAAAGCGCGGTGTTGAATTCTGCCACTCAACACGCAATACCTCCAGAATTCGGCAGAAAGTGGGGAACGGAGTGTTTTAACACTAGGTTCTCTCCGCCTACCCTGCTGTGTGCAGGATACAGCGTGGAGCTGATTGATTTATTTCCACGAACCCACAACCAGTGTATTTTACATTCACACTTTGTGCCCCTGCGCCACGACTGGCCTCAACTGGCCCATTGGCTATGTTACTTTAATACGAAATTATTATCGCATGCATTATTTATTTGTAATTGTCATTATTGTATTGAATTGTGTGCGAAATAGGTCGAAGTTATAAAAGTTCGAAATCAATTTTAAACATCATAAATTGTATTAACTTCACCACAGCGTATATGCTTAGTTCTCCATCAAAGGCTAACGACGTTTGGTTCGATGTATTAAGCTGGAATCAACAATGATTGATAATAAATTTACAACATTTGTCGTTGAAATATTATATGATAAAACGTAAGTCATTTTAAGGCCAGTCGTGGTGCAGTGACTGTAAACGCCACTGGTTGTGGGTTCGATTCCCACTCGAGTAAATTAAATAATTATTTAAATGAATATTTACATTTCTTCGCTCTAATTTCGAAGCAAATGGCGGCGTTGAGTTCCGCCACTCAACGCGCAATGCCTCCAGAATTCAGAGGAAACTGTCTTAACACCACATTTCCTCTGTTTACCATGCTGTGTGAAGGATATAAAGTCTAAGCCACTTCTACGACAATATTGAAAATCTATTTTCTAAAAAAACATAAAGATCTAGAGTAATACCTGGCTAATGGATTGAAACGATAGATAAATTGAAGTTATAAGTATTAGGTACTGCGTTTCGTGCTTGAATGAAATTACAGTCAGCGATACAGTAAACGCTGTAAACGTACAGAGCGCAACTAATAAACTTCAATAATATTTAATATGGCCTTTATATTCTTTACTATAAGATTCACATTTTGTACATACTTTTGTTGCTGACCGTACAGGTTGTACCAGTTCTTAGGGATAATGAGCGTACTAACTAGAGAGCTTTGTCCATAGGAATGCGTTAAATACTTCCCTTGAAACGACAAAATCTCTTATAACTATTATATGGAGTAGTGTGAATATAGTTTATCGGTATTCGTATCTTCGCGGCGTGAATTGTATAAGAAGTGGTTGTTTTATGTATTCAAAGATAACAATATATCTAAGAAAAAGTTGTGCTCATTGAGCTGTCTGTTAAACCTTTGTATTTAATAATATCAACACAAAGCTTCCTGGAAAGCAGAATAGGCAGAGAGGATCTCGTGACCGGGGATTTGTTGTACAAATTCGAGATTTTTATATTTATGTGGCGGTACTCAAAACCATGTTTTTTTACTAGACGGGCAATATGAAAATAATTAATTTCCCCGAAATCAAACACCAAATTGTTTCGTTTACAATCAGTGAGCCACAATGGCATCTGTTTAGTATTTTTCTATTAGGTAATGTAATTATATTTTTATATAAACGAATAATTTTAATCATCATAAATAAAGCCTTCGGACATTACTTTAGCTTCACGCTGTATCCCGCACACAGCAGGGCAGGCAGAGGGGAAACCGGTGTAATGACACTCCGTTTTCCACTTTCCGCCGAGTTCTGGGGGCATTGCGTGTTCATAATTAATTGAATATTCATTAAATAATAATAATATTTATATCTATAGATATAAATATTACTACTTCTTGTAGATTTATCTTAAAATTAATGCAATTACTGATAGCATACAATTTAGTGGTTCGTTAAATTTAAAGTAGAATAGTGGTAATTAAATAAATTATTCAATATAAACTTGCAAGCAATAAATACTAAATTTCTTACATTTTGATAATGTAACAATAAAAAGTATATATTTTATACAGAATTTCAGAATCTTTACTTAAAACTTCAACTAAGAAAGAAACTAAGCGAAGAAAGTAATAAAACTTAATAATGTAGTAGAATATACGGACTTTATAGAAATAATTTTAAACTTCTCAATTATGTAATTGAGTATATACTCGTATTATAAGTCAAGTCAAAGTTATTACATTATATTGATTTATAGCTGAGAAAGTTCAGTTAGCTCGAGTTAGAGTATAGCATATGTATTTTACTATCTCTCTCGTCCAATTAAGCTAGTAACGCATGCATTTCCTTAATGTCACGAATAATTTCAATTTCTCATACCTGTATATGTTCGAGTCAACTTATTATTTAAGTAGGATTGACTGGGATTTATTATAAAAGAAGAAATGTGAGAGGTTAAGTATTATTTTTAAATTATATTCCTTAGGTATCATTCGTATTTTGTGAGATGGGCACAGATAACCTAGTGTTAGACACTTTGTTATTTTCAAGACATTACGTGACATCCAAAACATAAAACAACACTTTATTTTTATAAAAAAAAATGAACATATTACCTTCGTGTGTGCACTCAGACATTTCCAAACTGCGCCACGATGCACTTAAACTACTTACTCATTGATCATAGAAGATCGTCGCTTCGCTTTGTTAGATTGTATGTTGAATATGTCGGGGCTAATATGTTAATGGTTTACTTCCTTAAGAGGTATTTCTTGCTGTTGCATATCGAGGTATCAGATGTGCTTGGCAGGACAATTGTTGCTTAAATATTCATAGATACGTCAATTACGTATCCAATCGATTGCTATCGTTTACTAGGACTAGGTACTGTGTAGTGATGGCACGTCCTTTCAAGTTTTCAATTATAAAATTATGGTCTAAGGGCGTGTGGGTATTATACTCGTGGCGATAGGTTGTAGGTTCGATCTCCACTCGAGGAAATGAAATGTTTAACATTTTTATTTTTAAGTGATTGTGTCGTGACGTTGAGTGCCGCCTGCCAGGGACCGGAAGTGTCTTAATGGGAACAGAATTTCTTAACCCTAGGTTCCCAGGTTCCCTCTGTATAACCTGCAATGTAGGGGCCGTTCAAGTATTACGTAAGCAGTTTTTTTTCAATTATTGACCCCCCCCCCCCCCTCCCCTATGTCATCAAAAATAAGCAATCTTACAAATATTTCATTG
>DWQW01005455.1:0-17805 GCA_018249695.1 Heliconius erato demophoon
GACCGCATAATATACCACTATTTTAACGCAAATTAACTCGACTCTAAATAACGTTTTAAAGAGAATAGTTAAAATTAGTTTCTTTATTGTAGCGCCTTGTAATTTTAATGGATGCGAGTAGGTTTGTGATTAAATGAAAGTGTAAATTAGAAACTTGTTTTCTGAATAAAATTTTACTTATACGAGTACATAATAATATCAGCTTCACGCTGTATCCCGCACACAGTAGGGTAGGCAGAGGGAACCTAGAATTAAGACACTCCGTTCCCCACTTTCTGCCAAATTTTGGAGGTGTTCATTGCGTGTTGAGTGGCAGAACTCTACGCCGCGCTTAACACTAGTACATAATTATAATTCAATATATATAGGTAGATATAGTATATGTTTACTGTGAGTAGAAATAACTATATTTCTTCAAAGTAATTTCTTAATTAGATTTTTATTTCATTTCTAGCTAATCTAATTTTGTATCAATGAATTAAGCGTTATTAAAAGAAATTATTATAATTTTTATTAAAAAGAATTATTTCCATTTCCTCGCCCTGGTAACCAGACAAAATTCGCCACTCGACACTTAGTGTCGTGAAAATTGAGCGGTGCGTGGAGAACGGAGTATCTTAACATTCTCAGAATCAGAATAGGTATATTCTGCTATGAGTATATGCGGGATACAGTGTGAAGCGTATATTGGTGTTAAACTTGTGAACTTATTTTTTTTGTATTTATCGTTTTCACTCTAAGAATTTTATAAGAACACCAAAGCTTACGTAAGAAAACTTTATATTTTTTTTGGGTAATTTGAAACTTACAGCTCTTACTTACGCTCTACCATATTAATTTGTCGTTTATATTATTTAATATATATTGCTACATTATTGCTGTGTAATATTATACGTAGGACGATTGCGTAAACACTCAAGCACGTTATTAGACGAAATATATGAGCAGGGACATTAATCATATAGAGTATTAACGTAAGGCCGGGCTCGACCCGTCAGTGCCAGCACTCTACCGATGACCTCTACCTTACTGTAATTCTCTTTTAAATAATATTTAACTAAGCCTCTAGTATTGTAACTTACATAAAGATGTTTTAATTAGATACTTTATACACAATTTTTCTGTGTGGACTGCGTGAAGTATTTTGTAAAATCTCGTGTTTTTCGATCTTGCTGGAATTATAAAAAACCCTTACTTAGTACTGTCTTTACACTTGTTACACTTTCCAAGGACAAATTACAGCGTTCTACGCCGCGTAGTTCCAACTGTTAATTGTCTGTGACTGAAGAATTTTATAGTATAAAGAAATAAATAGTATAAACATTAAAACAAACGCGAATACTCAAAACACAAGATCGAAAAAGATCGAAAATATATTTAATAATGGATGTACCTAAAGCCAGCCAGAGATTGTTAAAACATATGAACATATAAAACCGCGGCCATGTCGCTACGAGTTCATTAAAACATGCCCAAGGTCACATGCAATGTAACGATATTTTTTTATGTTTTTTGTTAAAATAAAAACGGATAAAAAGCGGCGCAACTCAACGCCGCGAATTTTTATCAAAGCTAGTTAATATTTGAACCCACAACCTGTCACGCTCACAGTCGCATGCTTATGTCGTTGCACCACAATTGGCCTTTAGTAAATAGTGGTAGAAAATAATTATTACTTATTTTCATTTACCCACGCGAGCTGTGCCGCAGGAAAAAGCAATTATAATTTGTGAATTTAATTTAGGTCATTACATCTAATATCATATATGTTTATATTATATTTATTTCTTTTTTATATTTTCTATTTCACATATTACAGGGTCTATTGAGACACTTCCGTCCCCAATGGAATTACTTCTTCTTCGTTGCTTAATTTATAATATTTAATATTAACTCATCTTTATATAATGTGAATATTGGAGTGACCTTTCCTCATTGATCATTCAATTTTAATAAGTACTTATGTTTCGTAGCAAGTATATTAAATTTAATATTAACATGCGAAATTATTTTTGGGTGACCTTTGGTTGTTATTTTTTTTAGCTTTACCCTGTATCCCACTTATAGTAGGGTAGTCAGAGGGAACCTAGTGTTAAGACACTCTGTTCCCCACGCGAAATCCAGTTATCCGGACTTTACGTGTTGAGTGGCGAAACTCAACCCTGTGTTTTGTTCTAAGAGCGAAGAAAATGGAGACAACTCATTCCCCTTCGTGAGAATCAAACTCATAACCGTAGCGTCTTGTCAAATGCAATGCTGCTGCCCACGACGTCCTCATGTTCCTATGACATTTAATTATATTTACCTACTTGATTAAAACTCTTTACGATTTAAGTAACAAAGTTATTAAATATCAAATATTGTTATAAAGCATTTTTTTTAAATAATTATAAAATTATTTCATCCCGTTCTTAATACCTACTAACAATCTACAAGTATAAAAAATTATAAAGAAAGTGTAAGAGTAAAAAAAAAATGTTTTTTTTTTATATAAAAAAGTGCTTTATTAAATAAATAGATTTTTATAGTTTAGGATTTTTATTAGCGTCTCTTAGTTCTGCAACGTGCGCTGTGACGTCACTCCCTCCGCCCGCCGCTCCGAGCTATAACTGTATAGTCGATAAGGACGCTTGTAAAGTCCAGGGATTGGACTCAAAACATTACTGTTATTCAATCTAAAAATTATATGTGATTTTACATTAATGTACAGTAATGTATATTTACATTAAATCAAATAAATCAGCTTCACGCTGCATCCCGCATGCAGCAGGGTAGGCAAAAGGAACCTAGTGTTAAGACACTCCGTTCCCTACTTTCCACCGAGTTCTGGAGGCATTGGTTGTTGAGTAGCAAAATTTAACGCTGCGCTTTGCCTCGGCACGAGTTTGTCGTCTTTTTATTTAATAAATCAATGAAGTGTCATTAGTAAACAATATAATCGCATGGTTCTTTTCAACTAGATACGGCAAATCATTTAAATTTATTAAAAAGAGAAAAGGACACAAGGGCACACCCACAAAGGTATATTCAATGATAGACCTTTGGATAGACCCTTGCGGGACCCTAATGTAGCAGAAGATATCTTGCCATTTACATCAATCCTCTGAACTCTGTCAGCTAAATAAGAGGTCAGAAGATTGAGTACGCGTCCTCTTATGCCGCAGTAGTGTAGCTTCATGAACAATTGTTTAGTGCTGCATACAATCAAAAGCTTTGGACAAATCACAGAACATGCCAAGAGTATCCTGCGATCCCTCTCAAGCCTCATATATACTTTATAAGACGTATACCAGCATCTGTACTAGAGTGACTTTTAGTAAAACCATACTGTTTATTTTGCATAAGATTATGTAAATTCAAAATGCAACAATATTTGATTTAGAATAATAATTTAGAATATTTTTTTTTTTTTAATTTAGAATCAGGTAGATTTAAATATAAGTATGACTTTAATAAATTTCATCAAATCAAGAAACACATCATACTCTATACAATTATTAAATATAGTTGCGAGGTGAGGAGCAACAGCGTCTATTATGCAACTAGTCAATTTATATTTATATATTTTTATTATTAGTTATTAGTTATATGTCTCTCTTTTCAATATAGAATATAACACATTAAATAAAAGCTTTATTTCTAGCGTTCAGCCCCTGGCCTATTATTTCAGGCTTACCATTCGTCTAGATTCGGATCTTTTCGTCGCATGTTCGTATTCAGTCGTGACGCGACCGTCGGGGGGAGAGGACGTCGTGTAACAACCTCTGTACAAATATATACGTAATTTGTGCTTAAAATCTAGAGTGGAGTGCTAGTGACATGTGATCGTTTCGACGACAATTTAGAAAATGTGATATTAAACCATAAAATTGTACTTGGAATGTTTATCAAGGAAGAATACATGTAAGATTATATTTGTAATTAAAGCTAGTTTTAATTTTAATACCAAATGGCGCAGTGGTAAAATAATGTGTATAGGATTTAGAGAAAGATTTACAGGAAATTTAGGAATAAAAAGCACTTTATTATATATATTATTTAAGTTCTTTATTTATTTTTATATTAAATTGATTATTTATAAAATTTAACTAGTTTCTATTAATAATATAAATCAAAAGGGTAGATATTAAAAAGATGTAAAAATTTAATCGTATTTTTGTGTACTGTTTTTATTGCATTGCGGGCAGCGTTTACGCTTGCAGTGTGTTAACAACATAGTTATCAGTTTTAGGCAAATTTCACCAGTGGATGTTAGTTGGCGCTGCGGAACCTAACGCCGCGTTTTTCACTAGTGTATTTCCATTAGAAAAAATCATAGATTTACTTTTATTGCTTTACTTAACATACTTACAAATCGTGGATCTCAAAAGTTTAATTTCTGGACAAAATATACAATTTTGATAATTTTATTTTATACAATACCGCATTCAGTAGGGTGGACAGGGAGAAACTAGTGCGTGTAATTTTTTTAGCTTTACGCTGATTCCTGCATATAGCAGATATAGGCGGAGAAAAACTGGAAGTCTATTATTAGGACACTGTTACCTATAAAATACTTTCGTTCCACACTCTCCATTTCATTCTGAAGCCATAACGTGAGTGGCGGAACTCAATGTTGAGGTTTGTTTTTTACTAGAGCAAGGGAATGAAGATTATATTTCCAAGTGGGAATTGAACCCACAACTGTCACGCTTACAGTAGGACCGCTGCGCCACGACGATGGTCCCATATACGCCGTCGTGGCGCAATGGGACAGCTTATGATTGTAAACGTAATGGTTGTCGGTTTGATTCCCACTCGGCGAAACAATTATAAGGGAAAGGAAACAATTATTGGAAAGTGAGGCACGGAGTACGTAAGCACCAGGTTTCCTCTGCCTATCCTGCTATGCGGGAAAAAGCGTGAAGCTGCTTTATGCCAACACTGGATTGATATCTAATATTGTACATAGTATAAGTTGATTAAAAAAAGGCAGCTTCTCGCTTTTCCCTCATAGCAGGATATGGAGATTGAACCTAGTGCCAAGATACTCCGCTCTCCACGCATCGCTACATTTTCGAGGCATTGCGTGTCATATTTTCTTATTAGCTTCACGCTGTATCCCACACACAACAGCGTAGGCAGAGGTAACCTAGTGTTAAGACACTCCGTTCCCCACATTCTGCCGAATTCTGGAGGAATTGCGTGTTGAGTGGCAGAACTCAACGCCGCGCTTAACCTCTACACCAGAGCGAAGAAATGGAAATATAAATTTAAGTAAATATTTCATCTCCTCGAGTGGGGATCGAACCCACAACCAGTCGGTTTTGCAGTCACACCTCGTGCCGCTGCACCACGACCGGCCTCTATATTATTAACAATATAATAACTTTGTAACATATAATAGCCCTAATAACCTTGAATCCCTTGCGTGAAACAAGGGATTCTTGGGCTAAATTGAACATATATTCATATATGTAAATGAACATCCCTATAAATACTGTATATACATACTAAACACGCATATCTCATAAATTTTAAATCAAAATTATTTGAGGCCAGTCGTGGCGCAGGGGCACAAAGTGTGACTGTAAATCGTCTGGTTGTGGGTTCGATCCCCACTCGAGGAGATGAAATATTTACTTAAATTTGTATTTCCATTCTTCGCTCTGGTGTCGAGGCAAAGTGAGGCGTTGAGTTCTGCCAATCAACACACAATACCTCCAATCCGTTCCCCACATTCGGCAGAAAGTGGGGAACGGAGTGCCTTAACACTAGATTTCCTCTGCCTACCCTGCTGTGTGCGCGATACAGTGTGATTAAAAATAAATATGTATTGACTGACTGCTTACATATAACACGTGTACAAGCGGGAGTACGTTCAAAAAAAAAACGTAACCGATTCGAACTTTTAGATTTTTTTATGTAAAAGAACTATAAAATATATTGGAGAGGTCATTTATCAAAAAAGAGCTGTAGGCTCTACTATATGACGTCAATCATTTCAATGTTAGCTACTGCACCTGCGAACAGATATTTCGGGTTCTTAGAATATATCTTAGTTATACCCATATAGCCTCGGAGGTGTGAGTCGCAGACAAAAACTAATATATACAAGTAAAATGAATATATTCACTCATTTAAAAAATCATAACTATTTATTAAGTATAACCAAATTAATCCCTCAGACTCTTTTAATGTGTTAAAATAAAAGTTATACAGAAATAAATGCTTCTAGATATACAATAATACCACTAGAACGCACATCCTATGCCTTTTGAAATCGAGTTTAAAAGCTAAAACATTTTTTTATTGCAAATTTATTTTCTTTTAATGGCTAAAGTTTTATAACTATCGTAACATTATAACAGTTTCTGGAGTACAGTAAGTTTAAATTAATATTTTTTTTTTGGTACACCGAATTCAGTGCTAAGATCCGCTACTCAGCGTTCGAATGTCTCGAAAATTGAGCGGAAAATGAAGACGGAGTGTCTTAGCACTGAATTCCATATATCTACTTTTCTTTGCGGGAAAAGCGTAAAAAAAAAACTTACTGTATGTATCGATATAAAAGGCAAAAATTCCTTTGAAATATCATAGCAAATAGCTATCATAGCATAATGTAATACGCAATCGAGGTTTGTAAGAATGGTAAGACTCGCTTTACAAATAGCCTGAGGGATGCTCCGCTCAGACCCTCGCGTCGGCGGAACGACGAACGATTTGTTATTTACCCATTTGGACGTAAAAAGCCCTGTTTTTATTTCCAGTTTGTTTTTATCCTTATACGAGGATATCGTATAGAAAGGGAAGGGAAGAGTCTAGTGAGTAGACACATATTCTGTAGTGGTTTGAATAAGGGCTGAGTAAAACTTGCAGCGTTAAGTTCCATTTATTTATTGTTTAGCGTCATACGCTATTTAGCATATTGCGTACATATGGATCGTTCCTAGGTAAGATATTGAAAGTGAAAAATTGTATTTTATGATTACAGTTTGAGATCCCAATCCCAAAAAGTGTTAAAAATTTGTCATTTTTCGAATATCGTTTATATTTTTTGTTTATACGATTTTTTAGGACGTATTTTATTGTTGTTTTGACGAGTGTGAATATTAATGAAAGTGGGAATTCTGGTTATGTATGTGATTTTTCATAACCAATTTTTATCTGAACTGATGATTTCTATACTGTACGTGGTATTATAAATGTTAATCTTTATTGAAAGTATCACATTGTGTTTTTTCTGATAAATCATATGTATTTTATTATACAGATTTGATACAACTTCTTACATAAATAAAATAATTTAATTAACCGACTTCTGTAAGAATAGGAGGTTATTAATTCGACTTTTTTTTTTTGTCAATGCTACAACAACCTTACTACAATATCGAATTACTAAGTCTGTTTGTTTCACTTGACACCGACTTCAAAATTATAAAATGTTTTTTTTTTATTAGTTTTGCTTAATAAAATCAAAATACCTTTTACTTTATGTAAAATTATTTTTTAGTATTTAGTTTGTTGTTTAAAGTCGTTTTTTTTTTGTGGTTAAAAAAATATTAATTTTTATAGTAAGCTTATTTATTTATTTTCTATAAATAATCGAATTACGTTTTTATAATATGTTTTTTATTATATATTTATTTAATGTACATTTACGTTATGCGTTAATTTGAGAATTCCTATAATAATCAAATAAGATCCCATCCGTAAACCCACGAAGGTCAGTTGTCATTGAAAAAATATGTAGTTTATGTGACTATGTCTATCTATATTTTGGTGGCTTCATTAACTTAGGTCAAAAAAGTATAAGAACAGGATATTGATGACATATTACTGAAACTATAGCTTCATACGTTATACGACTACTACTTTATAGTGACGTTTATATTTACAAACAAAAACTCTCCACATTTAACTATATTCTTTTCGTTTGAACTTTAAAACAAGATGCTATATGTGGACTGAATATAGAGTATTGGTTAAAGAGGAGCTAAAAAAGTTAGTAGCTTATGTAAATGCAAAGATGTACCTAGCGGATAAGAAATTCTAATTTTGTTCTTATTGGCCGAGACTGTTTTCGTATTCTGATTATCGTTTTTTAGAGCAAGGTCACTTATAACATACTCTCATAAAAAGATAAAGTAAAAGAATACTTACTTCTACTGCTGGCTACTGACACTGACTACTGTGTATTAATTAGCACGATGGGTAAACACTGAAGGTACACCTAGTTTAAACGTACCAGAAATAATCAAAATATCGTATTTATTTTATACATATGTATCAATTTTATTAAAAAGGATATAGATTTGGTATATAAAACATACCAAAACAAATATAAAAAAAAATATCTATTAAAGATTAAATGTCAAAAAGGAACCCGATGGCCGAAAAGTAACAAGTTTAAGAGATTTTTATTTTATACAGATTCGCTCTGGTGTAGAGGCAAAGTGTAGCGTTGAGTTCCTCCACTAAGCACGCAATGCGTTCAGAATCCGGCAGGGAGTGGGGAACAGAGTGTCTTAATACTATCTTCCCTCCGCCTACATTACTGTGTGCGGGATACAGCGTGAAGCAGATTAATTTCTGAGATAATCCAAACAAGATTGTCAAACATAACATTTTGTACATATACACAGTTCCCTGTAAATAATCCATAGTGCCAGTGTGAAATAGCTTTATTAATCAATAAAGCAATTTCACATACCCGATATACAATTATATCTCAATTTTCTTCAAAATTGAGTACTTTTTTTTAAAGTATCCTCACAACACAAGACATATTTGTATAAGTTAAATTTTTTGTCAGTAAGTTTATGCGGACAATGTACTAAAGAGATTAAAATTTAAACTAAAATGTAAAAATTCGATTTTCTCAGTTTGAAATTTTATTTTTGACTGTAACAAATCATTTTTGAATCCTTCTTAGAAAGTGTATAAAAAAATGAACGTAGCGATTTGAACCTGCGCCTCTTGGAAACCGTTCAAGCGCTCTGACCACTAAGCCATACGAAGTCGCTACTTTAAATTTTTTTACGTTTTATAAAAAGTATTTTTATTTCCTAAGTGTGGAATAACACTTTAAAAATAATAAAAATAGTTTTAGTTTTGTTTTTATTTTGATAAATATCCTAAAATAATTGGATTTGACTTGTGACATTATCAAAATATAAAGTTAGCTCTTTCAATAAATGTTAAACTCGGAATTATTAATTTTTTACAACATATTTTGTTGTAAAAAATGTATGTATCATACACGTAATTAAAACAAAATTTAACGTATATAAACCGATGTGGTTTCTTTTCAAGAATGCAAATATTTCATAATTGGGTAAAAATCATTTAAAGTGATAAAAAATGTATGTTTTTTAACTTTTATCGATGTTTCATCACTAATAAATAATTTATGACTCTGTGATTTGGAAATATGGCTGGAGGGATTGATGCTAAATCACTTCAAGATTATAATAGCAGTTTAATTAAAAGAATATAATAGGCATTGCGTGTTGAGTGAAGGAACTCAACCACCAGACCGAGTGAGAATTGAAACCCAATTGGGTGCGCCGCGCAATACTTTAAAATGAAAGATCTGGAGTATGTGATAAAGAACTATAATTTAGTAAATTATAAGAAACTTAGCTGCTGTGCCCGCTTAAACAGAATTTTGCACAGGTTTGCAATATTTTTTTATCAAACGAACTATACATAGAAATAAATTAAAAACGCTGCATAAACGCTCATATCCTGTGATTGCGTTGACTTGGAAGCTTGATTTTTTTCTGTGCTCTTAGGTACCATAGACCTGAATATTTTATATTAACTTCAGAACGATACATCTACCCGATCTCGAGACAAACGCTCTAGATATACAGACGGACAACTAACGCCCAATATTAATAACTTATCTCCAACGTCAATCTTAGATTGTTTCATATATCTATCCAATCTCTAGATTGGATAGATGAATGAAACAATCTAAGATTGACGTTGGAGATAGGCTATTAATATTGGGCGTAAGTCAACCTATATGTCTCACCTAAGTGTTCCGTTTTAATTTAATGTACTGATATTTTTTTTGTCAGCTTCACGCTGTATCCCGCATACAGCAGGGTAGGCAAAGGGAACCTTGTGTTGAGACACTCCGTTCCCCACTTTCTGCCGAATTCTGGAGGCATTACGTGTTGAGTAACGTCAACGTACTAATATAAATTACTGAATTGTTGTTTTTTCATTTAATTACAATATAAAAACTCGGGTTGCATTATATTTTAGTAATTTCGATAAAATGCGCATCCTATCTTATATATTCATTTGAGTAAGAAATAATTTCGTAAATAAACCCTTTTTTTATATTTATAAAACATAAAAGTGATTAAACAGTACGTTATCTCTAGAAGATAGATATATATGCTATCGCCGACTTTTTTTTAACTTTAAAAGGATTACAATACGGTCAAATTTTCTTTTCGCGCGACTTTAGGTACTCGCGTCGCTCCCCGTCACAGGATGCACGAGTCACGACACATTGACCGTTGTAATATCGTCTAAAATATCAATTGTAGTAATATGCTGTAAACGCTACTTTTAATCTAGATAAAGCACACAGAGTATATAATTGGATAAGAAATAGTACTATATTGTTGGAAATAAAGCTAAATGGATTATGGAGCTACAGGTAGTAGCAAATAAGCTATTTTTTATCCCGGAATGTGGTGTACATGTATCCAGGATAGTGATTAACCTGGTAATGACGGCGTTTGCCGTGCGCAAGTATGTACTTAGATAAATTTTCTATACGATAATTTTTGCGAGCAATTTCGAATAAATTCCCAAAATATTATATAGATAACAATATTAAAATTACCAAATCCATGAATCTAAACAACATTAAATAAAAAAAGAAGCGGGCGAAGCCGTGCATGTCCCAAAAAATGAAATAAAAACAGAGAAATCTAACATAATTAACTAATGCTTGTGAATGTTAAGTAGATGGAAAAAAATATATTTTTCATTCTAATATTTTTCTCAAGATTTGAGTCGAGCTTTTCGTTTTTACAATTAGGTACGTTCCAAGAAAACCGATCAATTGAATAAATAGAAGCTTTGTAAGTAAAATAGAGTAGGTATAGCATTTTAGCCTTTGTTATAAAATTGTTGTATGATCTTATGATATACTACTAGTTTTTCTATTCACCCACCCTTTTCAATGTTGGATGAATCTAGGGAACCTAATAATAAATCACTAATTATATCATGAGGCCTGTCGTAGCGCAGGTGCTCAGACGTGTGACTGTAAACGAAGAAATTAAATATTAAATATTTATATATATTTTTATATATTCGCTCTGGTTTCGAGGCAAAGCGCGGCGTTGAGTTCCGCCACTCAACACACAATGCCTCCAGAAATCAGCGGAAAATGGTAAACGGAGTATCTTAACACGAAGTTCCTACCAACTACTCTGCTGTGTGCGGGATGCACCAGAATGAAGCTAAAAAAACAAAATAATGGCTATTTTACCAAGCAACGAACCAATTACGGCACCCACAAACGAGTATATCTATTCTATTGCTGATGAAGACGAGAAAGACGCATTTTTAACATTTAACTTGGCTCTCATTTCACGATTCGATTTATCACTTTCCCATATAAACTAAACTACTAAACTATCCTACTTGTGTACTAGAAGATAACACCAACAAAATCCTGTAAAAATGTTAATACTTTATATAAACATACTCCTCTTAAAACATACGTGAATACGCAAATACTCTACGGACGTGCTCGTACATTATGCGTTTACATTGTCTACGAGACTTGCGGGCGGAGGAGGAGTATGAAATGATCTCTTTGTTGGCAATATGATTGCATTATAGTACTGTATTAGCTTATTTTAGTACCTTAAATTATAGTAAAATTTATCGGTAAAATATTGAATACCAGAAAATACATTAATTGCGACGTTCCTGTGTTTTTATTGAAGACTAGAAGTCATTTTTTTTTTCATTCACAGTGTAAAACTGATTTATTGTTATCTCTTTATCGTATTTCGTCTTTATAATTTTATTTCTATATCGTATTTTTTATAAGAGTCACTAAACCAATGACTCCCATAAATATTACGAGCAGTCGATACAGTTCAAATGCGATAGGGGTTTTGAAAATGGGAACGGACTATCTTAACATTAGGTTCCCTCTGCCTGCCCTAAAAGATACGAAGTTAATAGATATGATAATGAATTAAGTTAAATATTATAAAAAAAGCTATTTAAATAAGTGGACTCTCTGTTTTTGGTTGGTATTCCTGGTTGTGGACCAGGAATTAAGCAACTACAGATAATTATGTCGAATATATAACCCTAGTTAAGTAAAAGCAATTAAAAAAAATACCATAGTTAAGTAACAATTTAAAACAAAACTGGATATGAGCTCATAACTTTCGAAAAGTTAAAAAATATACGAACCACGTCTCTGTAGTATATTTTAGTAGTTTCAATAGTAACACATAATTCTTTTAACTTCTATTATATAATTAACACTATTAAGCTAATATAAGGCCGGTCGTGGCGCAGCGGCACGAGGTGTGACTGCAAAACCGACTGGTTATGGGTTCGATCCCCACTTGAGGAGATGAAATATTTACTTAAATTTATATTTCCATTTCTTCGCTCTCGTATCGAGGTTAAGCGCGGCGTTGAGTTCTGCCACTCAACACGCAATGCCTCCAGAATTCGGTAGAAAGTGGGGAACGGAGTGTCTTAACACTAGGTTCCCTCTGCCTACCCTGCTGTGTGCGGGATACAGCGTGAAGCTAAAAAAAAAAAGCTAATATAAAACTTACATTAGTTTTATAATAGACTCATTGGAATATCGCAATTTTAGTTCAAGTATGATATTCATGTTAAAATTTTGATTTGTATGCCGTAACCAAACGCTGCGCTGTACTCTTATTAGTCTGCAAAAATAGAACAAATTTATATATTATAAACATCGCTGCTAGTAAAGAACTTATAACCATCACATATATGGATAAACATCGTGAAATGAAAAAAAAATCCTATGACTAAACTGTTGAGGTATGTTGAATAATTTCTTTAGGTATGGGTTTGATATATTTTATGCTATATGTTGGGTCCGTTAAAGGAGCGCTGACGCTTCCATTCTGTATACAGTCACGTCGCTGCGCTACGATGGCGTTTATTTATTTATCTATTATTTTTTAGCTTCACACTGTATCCTGCTGGAAAGTTACTTTAACGACGACACTTCGTTCCCATTAAGACACTTCGCTCCCTTTCCTCTGAACTCGGGTCATTGCGTGTTGAATGGCTCAATGTCACATTTTGTTTATTACTAGAAGGGGAAATAAGAATCAGCTTCACACTGCAGGGTAGGCAGGGGGAACCTAGTGTTAAGACACTCCGTTCCCCATTTTCTGCCGAATTCTGGAGGCATTGCGTGTTGAGTGGCAGAACTCAACGTCGCGCTTGTCCTCGACACCAGAGCGAAGAAATGAAATATAAATTTAAATAAATATTTCATCTCCTCGAGTGGGAATCGAACCTAAAACCAGTCGGTTGGTCGGTACAGTCACACTTTGTGCCGCTGCGCCACGACTGGCCTACGATAAGAATAATATACTTTATTCCCCCGAGTGGCAATCAAACCCACAACCTGTCGCATTTACAGTCGTACGCCTGTGCCCCTGCGCCATAACGGCATCTATTTATTACGCTAACATCATATCCAATGAATGGTCGTGGACAAAACGTTGGAACTTTCATAAGAAATTCAATATCTTCAGGCTTTATTGAACAGATAATCCAATTTATCCAGTAATGAGTTTTCTGCGTAACCTTTATTAAGTCGTAGTCACACTATCTCGGGAACTTTGTTGCGTAAGGACCTTGTTTATTTTTACTAAGGATACAAATGGCGCAATGGAAAAAAAAGCTCTTGACCGACAGACGAAAAATAAAATGATCTTATAAGGGTTCCTTTTATCCTTAAAAAGTACGAAACAACAAAAAGGACGAAGTTGACGATCGTCGAATGATTAATTTTTCTAGTGTTTTTCAAAAAGAAAAATCTAGTGTCATAAATTAGCTACGTTATTACTGCTTGCATTGACCCACAATGGAGGATACAACTTCTGTAAGAGTCGTTTGCGATGAACTGAAAATTATACATTCTTAGTCAAATTTCAAATAATTATACCCTTAAAAGTGGGGCAAAATTTGATATTAAAGCCACTAGTTCAAGTGAAGTAGCAGATAAAGGGGCTCTGGCTAAGCTAACCCTCAATCTCTGAAATAGCTCGAGACCTCCAATTTTTGAACGGAACCCTCGGTGGGCGAGCCTGACTCGCATTTGACCGGATTTTTGTAAAAAGCAAACCTCGCCGTCACGCGTCACGACTCTACTCAAGGCATGACCCTCAACATTATTGATCAAATTACTTCAGTGGTCAAATAAAAGTGAAAACACAATCTTTAAAAAATCAGCAATCAGTTTCTGTTCGATCGTTTTCTTTGAAGCTCACAGCTGTGAATACACGCTGTTGGTGAAACATTTAATTGTCCAAAAGTCAACACATTGTCTCCTTAAATTAACATTAATCATGTCGTAATTAGTTGTAAATATATACTACAATAATATCATTTCCGTTTCAATCACTTCCTTTGAAATATATATATATATAAAAAAGACATTTTTTTAACTATAATTCCCTTGACTTGACTAAAAAATACGTTTCTATATACATAAACGTATGGCTTCCAGAAAGCGCAGGTTCGAGTCCCGCTACGTTACTTTTTTTACATATTTTAAAAATATTAATCTTTTTTTATTATTTGTTCAAAACGTTATTTTGTATGCAATGGGAAGTATCTGACTTCAAATATGATAATTGTAAACAGTGATAGGTTGGTTTGTTCACTCTGAGGACGTGTGACCACCAGGTGACCCGTACGCTCGTTTACATGTCTTTTACAATAAAAAAATGAAGAACAAATAACAGAATGTTCTAAGAAAAAGTTATTTTTTTTATTAGCTTCTTTCTACTGCATGACGTTGAAAATAAAATTTTTAATGTCACTTTATATCACGGATAGACAACGAAACGCTGCAGCGGCAACGCTGAAGGAAACAAGATAAACGTTTTCTCCACATGCAGCTGAGTCCTATAGTAACTGATATGTTTAATCAATAGTTATAGACTTTTTATCTAAAAAAATGCGTTTGAATAAATAATTAGGTGACAGACGATGATGATGATGAACTGCGACCAGTTTTACAAACGTACCGATACAGACGTAAAAGTAAAGTAAAAGACTCTTTATTGTACATTAAACTATGATACATTGGATAACACAATAGGCGGCCTTGTCGCTAAGTGAGCGATCTCTTCCAGGCAACCTTGGGGTAGAGGAGAGAATAAGTTAGTTACATGGGAAGTGGTGTACTGAGTACTAGACAGTGACAGAGTTCGAGTAAAAGGAAGAGAAGTGTGAACGAATTTTAAGAGATAAGGTAAATTGAGAGCGAAGGGAGAAGTCATGTGATTCACACAAAAATTTCAACCGTTCCTTGAGGTATGAAGGAGAAGATGGATTGAAGAGGATATTATAAAGAAGGCAAAGAACATGAGTGTTCCGGCGAAGTTGAATTGGAAGCCACTTTACTGTTTTTTACGAAATTCGGAGATATGGTCATATTTGCGGAGTCCAAATATGAACCTTATACAAATGTTTTGGAGACGCTCAAGCTTATTTAGTTGCTCCTCTTTTAAGTCTCTCTCTCTTTTAAGCGGTAGAAGGAGAGACTATGCCAGCGCAACTTTAGTAGGAATGGGTAGAAAGTTGCGGAGCCGACGTAGAGATGCATTGGCTGAAAATATTCTCCGACTTATCTCACTTATTTGTAGTTTCCAAGAAAGATATTTGTCAACCTTATGCCTAAGTTTGTAACTTATAGATAGAAATAATATTTAAACTATTTTTCAAAATAAATCATAATTAATGCAATGTCATATCTATACTCGTTTACGGAATATATTCAATCTTTAAATAGAAAGATCAATAATATAGTCACTGAAATCATGTAGCCTTATTAAATAAGATATTTGTACATTGATTGCTCCACGCTGTATACCGTATGTAGTAGGGTAGGCAGGGAACCTATTGTTAAGAAGTGTCTTAACAAAACAGAGTGCTGTTCTCCATTTTCCGCTTAGTTCTAAAGGCATGGTTGTTGAGTGGCGGAACTCAACGCCGCGTCTTACCTCGACACAAGAGTGAAGAAATGTAAACGTATAAATTATATATATATAAACTAAAAGTTATGACATAACATCTGTACTAACGTTTGGCGCAGGTGGATAGCGCGGCAGTAACGGCGGCGGATGGCGGCCGCGCTCGCCCTCACGCTCCTCGCCGCGATGCTGGCGCCCGCCGGCACTGCTGGTAAGAGAGGGGACTTATTTATTGTTAAGAGATTCCGTTCTCCGCTTTCTATTCAATGTCAAGACATTCCGTGTTAAGTGGCGACCAACGCAGCACTTTGGTGATATAGTGGAGAAATTAAAATCAATTAAGATTTTCTTGTTTTTGCGATTACTGTACAAGTAAAAAAAACTTTAAAATAAAATGAATTTACAATTTAATAATTGAATGCATTTTAAAAATTTATAAAAAAATCTTATTTTAATTTTCAACATATGTTATCAACAAATAAATTATAAATTTACCTACATAAAATAAATTATACTTCGTAGTAAATTAATTCATTTTTCATTTAAAACATATTAAATTGTTTTCTTAGAGCGGGCGCGGCGCTCGACAGGCGAGGCGGCCGCTATAGAAATCCATAATGATCAAGAGATCCCAGAAATCCAACACACTGAGATGTCTCAAGCAGACATCGACGCGGCTGCCCAGGCCGAGGCGGAGGCGGCCGGAGTGCCGGCCTGGAGGGACCTCTGGTACTCCTCTCTGGAGGCCCTGAGACGAGAACCTACCATCAACAATACTCAGGAAGATATACTAGTTCAGCTAGGAGGAGTAGCCTTCTTGCATTGTCCTGTCCGAAATCTTGGCGAAAGAGGCGTTAGTTGTTTTACATAATTTTATTTCAATAAATATGAGTAGGCATGAAATAATTTCTATTTACTTTTATACTTATCTTAGCATATAGAGTTAAATAAATGAATATTTTAAGTAGAAATATGTTTCAACGGCATATCATATATCATATCTATCTAGCGAGATAGGCAAAAAGTTCCTAAAGTAAATTCCCGCAATGGAATGGCTTGCCAGAAATTAATAATTGTGGTCGAAAGAATCGAACAGACAGACAAACCCTGTGTACACGATCAACACTGCACCACGATCGAACTGTGTAAGAGTAATGTAAAAAAATAAATAAATCAGCTTCGCGCTGTATCCCGCACGCGGTAGGGTAGGCAGACGGAACCTAATGTTAAGATACCCCGTTCTCCACTTTTAGTCGAATTCTCGAGGCATAACGTATTGAGTGGCGCAATTCTACGCCGCGCTTCGCTTCTACACCATAGCGAAGAAATGAAAATATAAATTTAAATATTTTATTTCCTCGATTGGGGATTGAACCCTCAAACAGTTGCGTCCAAAGTGGCACTTTGTGCCCCTACGCCACAACTGGCATCAATTTTATTTAGAACTAGCGACCCGCTCGCGGCTTCGCCCGCTTAAACCACAAAATTATTTAATTAACACACTGAATTATGTTCGTGTTTTGATATACCTATAATGTATGTTTGCAGCGCAATGAAGATTTTTAATGAC
>DWQW01005456.1:0-17805 GCA_018249695.1 Heliconius erato demophoon
ATAAATTTCAATTAATGCCGCCGACAGCCCTGTATTGTCTTACAAAGAGATTTGGCTATGATTTCTTTTGGTCGTGCGAACTTTTCTCCATTCATTATTTATTAATAATGGATGATATTATTAATTTATCAAATTAATTTGATTTGTGAGGTGATTTTTGATTATTTATTGGTGTTTAGGCTTTGATGTTTTTTTTTAGTGGCGTATCTTGTTTGTGTTATTACATGGAATGTATTAACGCGATACTATGGATATATTATAAACGCAAACAAGTTAAATTTGTTATTTTAACCGACTTCCGTAAAGAGGAGTTAATCAATAGGACTATATATTTTTTTTATATTTGTTACCTCAGAACTTTTGACTGGGTGAACTGATTTCGATGATTCTTTTTAATTGGAAACGATACACTTCAAGGGTAGTTTGGTGAGAGTTTGATTAGGTTTTTTTTGTTAAAAATTATAATTATTTTACCTAGCAGACGTAGTAACCCCGGGGCAGAAGGAATCTGGGAATTTAGTGTTAAGACACTACGTTCCTATTAATATATTTCCACATTCCAAATTTTTGAAGCATTGCGTGTTAAGTGGCGGAACTCGCGCGTTGCCTCTTTACCAAAGCAAGAAAACGAAATTATTACATTCCTTGAGTAGAAATCGAACCCACAACCTCTATGACGACCTAATATTAATATATTCCAAAGTCATCTCAAAATATTTCTAACTAGTAAAAGTTTAACCTAAACACATTTACATCATATACAATATCACGATTCCACGAGAGCGCATCCTTTATAGAAGTTATTAGGATTCAATGCAGCCTAATGTTATATCAATCGTGCAGCGGTCGTTCTCATCGCATTCGCAAGCAAATAACGAATTCATTATTATTCATCTTTTAGTTTTTTTCTATATGTTTTTTTTCTTTCTTTCTATAGTAGTTCTTTATGAAAAAGAAATAATGATACCTTTATTAATTCTCTACTTTTAGGCCATTTTTAAAGATTGCATTTCGAGATTTGTCGTTTGTTAGTGTATTTTCCAATCGGGGAAATAAAAATATTTCATTTCTTATGTAGAAAACATATAAAAATTTGAACGTAGCGGGACTCCAACCCGCGCCTCCTGGAAACCGACCAGGAGGACCTGGTCGTTCGTTCGTTCAAATTTTTATACGTTTTCTAAATAAGTATTTTTCTTTCCTAAGTGTGGAATAACACTTTAAAAATGTTAAAAATATTTTATTTCCTCAAACGGGAATCGAACCAGCTAGCGTTCAACTGTCCCGTTTGTTGTATGATGATCTCCCATTGCAACAAGATGGCCTACAACATAAAAAAAACGTTCTAACATTTTTATGTCCATTAATTATTCTTATCATAAGCATCTCATTGATTTTGAATTAAACTTACGACCACTGTGTTTTTAGGACATGTCGTAACTAAACCTAAAAGTACTATCTAAAACTTATCCTCCGGATCCTTCTTATTTAAAGTTAGAAATGTGAAAGCTTATGACGATGGATTTTTGTTCAACTTTCACGCAAAAACTACTAAACTGAATTCGATGAAATTTTACAGTAATATAGCTTATACTTCAGAATATCACATAGGCTGCAATTTCTGTAAATATGGTGTTGTATAATTTGGAAGTAATATAATATAAAAGGATTAAGCGGGCGAAGCCACAGGGTGTGTTACTAGTGTACTATATATATAATATTTATATATTTTATTATTATTAATATATTATTATAGAGTCATATCCATTCAGTCACGTTTTATAAGACATCTATTGTAAAAATGTATAAAAGAACATTTCAAAGTACATTGTCGCGTAAATGATCAATAAGTTGACGTTTCGTATTGTAAATCGTTTTAGAATTGTAAATAAAGCTTTGGAATTGCCAATTTGCGTTGAATAGAAATAAAATTAAAATGGAACTGTGAGCATGATGGTTATGGGTTCATTTTTCACTATATTTAAATAAATCATCTCATCTCTGTCAGTCTCAATGAAATGTTAAACTCCACCACTCAACGTGTAATGTCATGAAAATTGAGTGAACGTGAGGAATGGGATGGTCTTATTACTAGGTTCCCTGTGCCTACCCTGCTATATGTGGAACACAGCGTGCACCTCTGACAGGAAAAAATAATATATATAAAAAAAACGTGATGCTGTCTTTCTTTTTGTATGTTTTTTTGTAAAATGCTTTGATAGAAACAAAAAGAGATGGTTTCCGGGCGTAGTGGAAACGTGTCCAACTGCATAAAGATTGTAAGTTTAAACTCAGGTCTGATTTTATAAATTCAGTGTACAGAATGTCTTATAAGAAGGTAGATAATATATAGAAGGTATATAATAAGAATATTCATTGATTAAATTTATATTTCTTTAGCTTCACGCTGTATCTTGACTGGTGGGCACAAGGAACCTGGTAACCTATTGATAATAAGTATAATACATACAAGAGCAATATAAGAGCTCAGTGGCGTGCCATTGGAGAGGCATATGTCCAGCAGTGGACTAGAACAGGCTGATGATGATGGTGATGATAATAATACATAATACTTAACCACCAGATATAAAAAATATACTCTAAATATTTTTTATACTATGTATCTATATTTCAAAACTGCATTTCTCTTACATAGATACACCTAAAAACAATAGGGTCATACAAAATGAAGCACAATCGGATATTACATCTATTACTCAATACAATATTCAAATTTTACTTATTTACTTCTGACATTTTGATTTGTATTTTCATCAGAAATCGTTCTCACTTCCTTGTGCGTGTCTTGCATTTTACTCGTTATCTTATGTCCTTTTCTCTCTTTAGAATTGGTTGGTATGTGTGAAAGAGAGGGAACGATGTCTACTTGTCGATCATCTTTATTCGTGGTGGCTATATTATAGCTTCCGGTCGTGTTAAGTCATTGACTCAAGAAATGGTGAATTACTTTAGTCCTTGCTTATGTAATAGTTTTAATATATTTGAATTTGTCTTTTATAAAAAAAAAATAAAGATTCATGCTGTATGCGCGGGAGGTGTAAAAAATTTCGTGTTACGACACTCCGTCCCCCACTTTCCGTCGAATTTTTCGGGGCATTTCCTGTTGAGTGGCGGAACTTAACGCCGAACGTCTAACGTAGGTAACGAAACATATCTTATTTAGATTGGATGTATTTCGTGCGAATTATACGCATTTCGTTTTTAAAATTAATATCTATATATATATATATATATATATATATATATATATATATATATATATATATATATATATATATCTGTGTATTTCTTTATTTTGTGAAATATATACATACATATATCACATATTTTAAAACGTTTTTTCACGTACAATTTTCAGAAAGAATTTAGTGATACATCACTTAATTTTTTGATGTGAACCGATTTTGATGATTAGGGGCCGTTCAAGTATTACGTTAGCACTGTAGGGGGGTGGGGGGTCTTGGGTTTGCTTATTTTTGACGTTTTCAAGGAAATATTTTTAAGAAGATTGCTTATTTTTGATGACATAGGGGATGGGGGGGTCAATAATTGCAAAAAAACTGCTTACGTAATACTTGAACGGCCCCTTATTTTTTAATTTTTTATTTCTCAACAAGCTTAAATAAACATACATACATGCACTTAAAACATACATTTATATAAGATACCTCAAGAAATGCATCATTCGTAGAACTACTTACTCTTGCAATTTTCCTTGCAATTACACGACATTATAGTATAGTTAATTGAGGTTAGTCGTGGAGCGGGGGCATAAGCGTGCGACTGCAAACGTGATAGGTTACAGGTTCGATTCCACTTCGAGGAAATGAAATACCTAATATGTACAAATCCTCTGTATGTATCTTTACATTAGGTTCCCCCTGCCTACCTGGATATGCGGAATACAACGTAAAGCCGAAAAAAAGTATTTATTAAAGCATATTTTTTAGAGTATAATGCTGACACAGGTTAGAAGTTACTTAAGATATTACATTTTCCACTTTCCGCCTTACTTAAATATAATATGTACAAAGTTTACAGCAAAAACGAGGGTATCTCGATAAAAAATTGACTTAAGATATTATATTTTCTACTTTGCGTCCAACTTAAATATAATATTTCCTTATAGCGTTTAAGTCCTTGTGCCCCTGCGCCATGACTGGCCTAAGTACTGTACAACACAAGAAATCCTCAAATATCCTCTAATATAAATAGATTATATATAAATCGTAGCTTGACACTGTCATACCTTATTTTAGTTCTCGGATGGTAGAGGCGTGGTGGTAATATTAATTTATATACCAACTACTGTGCCGTTACCGTACCGTTAATACGTGCGCTATTGGATTATTAATTGATTAAGTTCTTTGTTAATGTCAATTAAAATGGTCAGGTCCGATTTTATAAGTAGGATTATTAAAAGCATATAACAGGGTAGGCAGAGGGAACCTAGTATTAAGACACTCCGTTCCGCATTTTCCGCCAAATTCTGGAGTCATTGCCTGTTGAGTGGCGGTACTCAATGCCTGGCGAAGAAATGGCAATATAAATTTAAGTAAATATTTCATCTCACCGAATGGGAATCGAACCCACAACCAGTCGATTTTACAGTCACACTTTGTGCCTCTGCGCCACAACTGGCCTAGTCGTATAATAATGTATTATAATATAAATTAAAGAAAATGTTTCACGCTATATTCCGCATATACAGGGATGTTCAGAGGGAAGCTAGTGTTCAACTCAACTACCAGGGAGAAATTAAAAATAATTTAAACCTATTGCCTCAACTGAGGATTGAACCCGCATCCAACATGTTTTAAGTAAGACCTTCTTCCATTCCACCACGATGGCCTCTTTTTATATTGTTTTTCCACTTAACTGAGTAAAGTCCACGCCAACAAAATTGGAGGCGAGGACTAGTACCTACACTTATATATCTATCGCTTATCGGTCTCCTACTAAACTAAACATATCACGTCAATTTCGAGAACTTGTAACTACATCACTATGAATATTAATTTAGGCCTCACAGAATGAAATGTTGGTAGTAAGGTCGTTCTAATACAATACAAGTAAGACAAACAAAGTCCAAGTATTGGTTATAGTTAACATTCATTTTTTTAGTTTTAGTTTCAAACTTTATCCCGTGTATTTCGAAATCCAGACGAAACCTTTGAACATAGTGTTAAGACACTCTCTCGTTCTCTCTATCGTTGTCGTTAAGACATTTTTATTGCATATTTTCCGATGATTTTTTGACGCATTGCGTGTTGAGTGGCGGAACTTAACGTCGTCTAATATATTGATACAACTAAACACATATAACAAAAGCTGTAAATAATTATAGATATTTGTATATAAAATAATTATTATAAACATTATACGTTATTTGATTTTTTTCATTTGAAACTTAAGATGCACATAATCTACTACATTAAAAATAATCAGTGCCATCTACAGAAAAATCGTTTAAAATATTAACATGAACCTGATGCAAAAAAAAAAAAATTAAAGACAATTGCGTGTTTATCACACTCAATATACACACGGTACGTGTGTTACGCAAAAACTCAGAAACTTATTATTCAGCCAAGTGACAATTCTGTGTACTATTTAAAAATTTACATACATAAATGTTCAAAAACATATACTACGAAGTTGTAAAGACGCCGAACCACAACTTTCACTAGGATTCGCCCGCCACTTGTGGATTCGGGACACTATTCTGTAACTGTTCGATAATAGAAAGAATTCTGTCACGACACTTTATAAGAATTCTACACGATCGATAAGAATTCTAATGTTGTCCCATTTATGTTGTGTTTATATGAGATTGGATGTAGGGATAAAACTTTTTTTTTTATGTTTTTCGTAATATTTTAATATAGTAATTGGGCATTTATTTATATATAATAATATATAGTTTTATTTTTTTATTATGTAGTTTAGTAAGCTGAGATTCTAGTGATAAATGACTGTTTTTTTTTAGTGGCCGACGTTTCGTAGTAGTACAGTATCCGACTGTAAAGGTGACAGTTGTGGGTTTGATTACCATTCGAAAGAATAAATAAATTTAAAATTTTATTTTCTTGCTATGGCAACAAGAAAAAACGTGGCGTTTCCGCCATTTAACACGCTATGTCTCGGAAATTGTGGGCATCGAAAACTGAGTTTCTACTGCCTACTGTATTCTATGTAGGATACAGCGTAAAGCTAAAAATCAATTTAATGCTAATTTTAGTAAATAAAATTAGGTATAAGATAGTAGTAAACTTAAAAGTAAACGCCGCGTTGTGTCTTAACTGATCTTCATCACATTCTTCATTTCTTCATTTATTCTCTCTCTCTCTTTCTTATGAGAAAGGCGTGGAATATATTAAAACATATCTATCACCATCTAATAAATTGCTTACAATGAGGTGTTAAACATAGCACCCTCTATTGTCCAAGAGATGGTATCTAGGACCACTGTCATTTGTCATTCTGCTCATCCACCGCGATATAGACGCGAGATGATTCCAGAATAAGGTAGTCTTCTTAGAATAGCTTTGTTAAAAAATGTGTCGATATGCGTAAAGTATTTGTAAGACGAGGGTCGCATGTAAAATGGCCGCCTTTTTTGTTAATTTTTCGGTTATTTTGACATCGTTGTAACTAAATAGTTTATTGGTAGTCAAGAGGTATTTTGGGTTTTACATCGGTAATGTATTTTTATATATTGTCTTAAAAAAACAGCTTCACGCTGTATCTAGCACACAGCAGGGTAGGCAGAGGGAACCTATTGTTAAGACACTCCGTTCCCCACTTTGCGTCGAATTCTGGAGGCATTGCGTGCTGGGTGGCGGAACTCGCAACCAGCCCATTTTACAGTCACACTTTGTGCCCCTGTGCCACTACTGGCCTCAGTTATTCTATATCTTAAATTTAAATTAGCTGCACACAGAAGGGTAGACTAACCTAACCTAATGTAAATAATACGCAAAAGTTTATAAAGCGGCGGCCACGACTCCTAGTCCGTACTATATCTAGTTAGACAGTGTGACTCTAGCCAAGAGAGACATAATTTTGCTTCGCATACTGTATCCGAAATGAAAAAAGATTTGTTTAGTGTTGGTAAATCATAATATTGGGTATATTACGATTAAAAAAATTATCGTTGTCTTCACATTTAAATAGATCAGATTCATAAAAATATTAAATATTTTTATTCTAAGCATGTTCCTTTATATTTGAAAATATAATAAACAAATAATATAATTAAAAATATATTAAGATCACTTTAAAAATAATTAAAGATATACTATAAAGTAACTTTTAAAACCCAGAGGCCAGTCGTGGCGCAGGGGCACAAAGTGTGCCTGTAAATCGACTGGTTGTGGGTTCGATCCCCACTCGAGGAGATGAAATATTTATTTTCATTTATATTTTTGATTTTATTCGCTCTGGTGTTGAGGCAGAGCGCGGCGTTGAGTTCCGCCACTCAACACGCAATGCCTCCAGAAATTGGCGGAAAGTGAGGAACGGAGTGTCTTAACACTAGGTTCTCTCTGCCTACCCTGCCGTGTGCGGGATACAGCGTGAAGTTGAAAATCAAAAAGATATAATATAAAGTAACTTTTAAAACTTTAAATTCAATAACAATCCTCTCAAAAACCAGAAGAGGGTAAAACCAAAGTGAAGTAACCGCAACCACTAAGCTAAAGTAGTCAATAGTTGATTTAAAAATAAACTCGTACATACATACGTGTATCTATCAACTTGAAGTGCTCTTCTGTTAACCAATGGTTATATAGTGACCATTCTTCAGTCGGTTCAAATCAGGACATTTTAGGGTGGCTTTAGGTATTTCGTGTTTTTTTTAGGGAAGTGCTTTAAATTTTTTGGATAGCTATCTTTTTTTTTCTTGATGTCTGTCAGTGCTTTCGTTTGACACTTTAGTAAATAATTGAATACTTCCGTTTTTTAAAAAATAGGGTTCCTGCGTTAATTGCGGAGAAACTTATTTCTACTGACCAAATTTACACGCCACTCCCAAAAAAACGGGACATTTGTGCGTCCCGGTAGCATGTTTAGGGACAACGGGACACACGTGTAAAAAACGGGACAGTCTTGTTCAAAACGGGATATCTGGTCACGTTATGTATGTATCTAATATTGTGGTTTGAGAGGGGGAGCTACAATTTAAGGTACTTTATCTCTTAATGCGATGTTTTGATGTGGATTTACTTTATTCTTATGTGCACGCTGTATCCCGCATATAGTATAGACTTCATTCCCCACTTTCTGCATAAGAACTTTTCAATTTATTCTTACTAAGCTGATTCTACGTATTTGAAGCCCTAACTACCGTAACAGAACAATAAAAATCAATATTTCTATAACGCCGATGAGTGACGATGTAGCGAACATCACTACTATAATATATCTATAATATAAACATCCTTCTCTATTTAGTAAAGAGTTGTAAAAAGTAGGGCAAATCTGACAGTCTTAATAGTAAACTATGAAAAATTTTACAGATGCAACAAAATAATTGATTTAGGAAGTCTAAGTGCGATGATCTAGTTAGAAAGGGGTTAGTTGCTGCTTCACGCTTTTTCCCGCATCGATTTTCGTTTCCGTAAAATTTTCGAGAAATTGCATGTTGAGTGGCGGAACTCAACGCCGCACATCGTTTACTGAAACGGGGAAATGAAAATTCGAAATATTTCATTAATCCGAGTGGAAATCGAACCCACAACCATATTATATGCAGCACCACGATGTCCTTAAGTTGTTTGCTACATGTTTTATTCTTAGGGGGATTAATTTAATCCATAGAGAACAGAACGGTAAACATAATAGTCTCTGGTCTCCAAGTCGTCCGAGGTTTCTTTCTGCCACCATCTACCATTGCTGCGAACCAATAACTCTAACAAATTCAAAGTTATTGACTATAAAACAATTATATTTGCAGCGTTGAGTTCCGCCATTCACTTGTGTCTTAATGGCAAGAGTCTTAACACTAGGTTTTCAGGTTCCCTCTGCCACTGCTATCAGAAGCTTATTGATAGATAAAGGGTGAAGTTCAAAAAAACCCATTACATTTATCAGGACACCCAACAATTGAGCTATAGCGGTATAAAATATTTAAAAAAAATTAAATATTCATTTATTCATTGAGGCCAGTCGTGGCGCAGCGGCACAAAGTGTGACTGTAAAACCGACTGGTTGTGGGTTCGATCCCCTCTCGAGAAGATGAAATATTTACTTGAATTTATATTTACATTTTTTTGATATGGTGTCGAGGCAAAGCGCGGCGTTGAGTTCTGCCACTTAAGGCGCAATGCCTAAAGAATTCGGCAGAAAGTGGGTAACGGAGTGTCTTGACACTAGGTTCCCTCTGCTTACCCTGCTGTGTGCGGGATACAGCGTGAAGTTGATTTTTTATATTTAAATATTCATATTGACACACGTTATTCATGTACTCTGCGTCTCACTCAGTTAATGTTGTGGTTTAGATCTAACCGCAAATAAACTAGTCGTGCATATATATTTTTTTATTATGTTGGTACTTCATTTTATATATATTTTTTAGTTAATGTGTGTGGCTATTTTATATAAATTTACTTTTATAGTTTAAATTCTGACATTCAACACGCAATGTCAATGAAATTTTAGAATGGAAGTCGTAGTATTAGGTTCCCTGGTCCCCTTTGCCTATCTTGATATGTGCAGAATACAATGTGCAGCTTAGAAAAATATTCTATTGTGCGATATATTATTTTACCTAATTAGTAGGTAATATAGTATCGCTATGTGGACAAAATAGCACTAATCATAATGAAAATTTGTTAAAGAAAAGATCGTTGTGGGTTCGAATCCTACTCCGCTTAAAAACAATGTGTGGAATTACGCCCCTGAGAAGCTAAAAAAAACTGTTAATCATACTTCCCCAAAAATCTAACTTACTCTTAATTACTTCAACCAAAAGACCACTCTTAATAACTTTAACCATATAGAAATATGCATAATAAAAACAAAAATACTCTTCCTTCCGCTGTTCAGTACAAGAAACTAAATCTTTCACTATCAATTAATATAATTTATATTGGAATACAGTATAAACATATTGTAATTTGTAAACGAGAGTGCCATAAGTGGGCACGTAAAATATACGTATTTTTTTCTACAAGTCTCTGTGATGTCGGGCAATAAAACTATAAACTTCTTTGGGGATATCCGTTAGATGTTTATTTTCGTTTAGCCACAGGAATCTCTGTTTTTATTTATGAAGCCGGTGTGCCGTGTATGCGCAGTGGTGAGAAAGTGATATTTAGTTAGTTAGCTTTGCATTCGATATTCTTCTTAAGATCTTGTATAAAATTGAGGCCAGTCGTAGCGCAGCGGCACGAAGTATGACTGTAAAACCTACTGGTTGTGGGTTCGATCCCCACTCGAGGAGATTAAATATTTACTTAAATTTATATTTCCATCTCTTCGCTCTGGTGTCGAGGCCAAGCGCGGCGTTGAGTTCTGCCACTCAACACGCAATGCCTCTAGAATTCAGCAGAAAGTGGGGAACGGAGTGTCTTAACTAGGTTCGCTCTACCTACCCTGTTGTGTGCGGGGTACAGCGTGAAGCTGATAATACAAACTGACTTCTTAGAAAGGTTCACGGTCTGTCCCCTATACCGCAGGGCAGAGGGAACCTAGTGTTGAGACACTCTGGTTCTCATTTTCCTCTGAATTTTTGGAGGCATTGCGTGTTGAGTTTTGGAAATCAACGTAAGGCTTTTGCCTTGATATCAGAGCGAAGAAATAAACTGAAGAAATATTAAAGAAAAATAATTCAATCCTCCGAATGGGGAACGAACCTAAAACCGTCGTTACAGTGACACCCTTGTGCCCCTCCACCACTACTACTTCTAAGTCTGCGGTTGTTAACCAAAACGAACATTTCAATTCTGAAAATGCATACAGATTGTACGTACAATGTAAACTAAACATTATTTCACGCGTACATACATTTTGTTCTATATATAAAGATGACGCGATTATTTTTAAATCAGGTCGGCTTTCCTTAGAACTTCATTTTTGTACAAAAAATCTTATTCGAATTTCTCTTGTTGTATATTCGATACATTCCTTGACTTGTATTTATATATTTGAATTTAATTTTAAAAATAAGAAGGAGAATTTCAAAAACTACTAAAACTTTCATTTTTTTTATATTTCCATTTCTTCGCTCTGGTGTCGAGGTTAAGCGCGGCGTTAAGTTCTCCCACTCAACACGCAATGCCTCCAGAATTCGGCAGAAAGTGGGGAATGGAGTGTCTTAACACTAGGTTCCCTCTACATACCCGGTTGTGTACGGGATACAGCGTGAAGCTGATTTGATTTAACTAAAACTTTCTTAAATTCATAAGAATATTACCCACTACTCACGATATTACAAAACATAGTATTATATTATATTTATTGTTAATTTTGTATATACAATGGAAAATACATTTTTCCAATATATAATATATATTTTTTATATTTTGTGACAGAGCAAAGAGCGGAGTATTATCCAAAAATATATTATTATAAACTTTTCGATTATTTTAAGACACTGTGTATCGATTAGTAAAACCTAACGACGTACTTTGTTTCGCTAGATTATTTTTTACATATAATTCCTCCGAGCTTTGATCCCACTAACATGGGGTGATGGCACGTGCCAGCTTTATAGACAAATGCCAATATTTACTGATTTAATTGATAATAAAATATATTTACAGTGAAAAGTTTTGGATTTTATTATAAATAGATTAATAACGAAAATAGAATATTTATATTTCGATTTCCTTGCTATAGTAACGAGGCAAACGCAGCGTTTAAACACGAAATGAGCAAACACTGATTCGGCGGAAAGTAGGGAATGGAGTGTCTTAACACTAGATTTCCAGATTCCCTATACAGTAGGGAAAGCACCTACTGTATGCAGGATAATAAAAGTCAGAAAAATTACGCCCTACCAGAGAGAAATATGATTTTTTATATAATATGTCATAGGAAAAGTTACCATTTTTGAGCGCAGTGTTGCTTACTATAATTAACATAGTTTACCCAGGCCAAGAATTTTTTTTAACTGAGGTTTGAAGTGGTGACCATCACAGTACGATTCGAGTACAACTAAAATTAAAAAGATAATAAAAAAAAAACAATTTTAAATATATTGTAACTGTATAATAAAACTTATGAAAAATGTATATTCTATATACCTACAAAACCTAAAAATAACCCTGCGTAATCTAATTGAAGAGAACATTTAGTGCGGCGTTCCACTCGATTTTTGATATCATTAAAATATATATTTAACCATTGATCTTTACAAGATGGTTCTAAATTGCTACTGATAGTAGAATTCGATGTATACATCTCTAATATACAGGTTTAAAGGAGTTATTATATTATTTTATACTATAAGAATCAATGCGTTTATACTGACGTCACGTTTGAGTAGATCTCTCTCTCCATACATTACGTTGAATACGGACGAAGACGCACGTTTTTCCTGCGTGTTTTTGAAATAATAACTGCGTGAACGTTTTTTTTTATTTAGGAGCACAATATTAGATATGCAATACTTATTATCATATTTTTAAACATTTTTAAAGTGTTACTCCACACTTAGGAGAGAAAAATACTTATTTATAAAACGTATAAAAATTTGAACGCAGCGGGACTCGAACTCGCGCCTCCTGGGAACCGACCAGGCGCTCTGACCACTAAGCCATGCGTTCTCAATCTCGTTGAGAGTCGTCGAGTCCCGCTGCGTTCAAATTTTTATACGTTTTATAAATAAGTACTTATTATCATGTCTTACTTTTGCACCTTAGCTCTTACTTTGCTTAAAATTCTTACATTAAAACTATAAAATCATTAAATATAACATTTCTAGACAAATCACGGCAAAATTACGGTCTCGCTGACAGCGTTGTGGGCAAAACAAACAAATTTAATTCGTAATTACCTTGACATAAGGTGTAATGTAGATCTCATATATTTATGTAACGATGTGTCGATAGATTTGCGATCCACTTCAGTCTTTTACTGCACATGGATATATTTTTTTAGGTTCACGCTGTATCCCGCATGCAGCGGGGGAGGGAGAGGAAACCTGGGTAGTAAGTGTTAAAGCACACCGTTCCCATTAAGATATTGTGTTTAGTGGCAGAACTCAACGCCGGGATTTCGCCTCATTACCTCAAAACGACGAAATTTAAATATTTTTTACAGATTCACGCTGTATCCCGAATAGAACAGTAGTGCTAAAACACTCCGTTTCTCAGTCTTCGACGATTTTTCGAGGCATAGCGTATTGAGTGGCGGAACTCAACGCCGCGCTTTTGCTTTGTTCCCAGAGTTAGTTTATTTTTATAATATAAATTTAATCACATTTACTTCAACCATTCCTTCTTTTCGTTCGAATTATATAATTCATTTTGTAACACGGGTTTCTGAGTTTTTGTAAACATTACATACAAATTAGTTTAGTGAGGATCTGGAAACTTTTAAATGTGTAGTCGGTACTTTTAGTTTTCACATCAAGGTTATTAGTTCAAGGTGGGATTGAATGGGAAGAGATTTATTTATTCTAAGCAATGAATCTAAATATATTTTAAAGAACGATTTAGATAGTTTGTCTTAAATAATATATGTAAAGTTCCAGGTATAAATACGTATCGTTCATACATATTTTAGAAGAAAAAATTATACAGATAAACTAAAAGACAGACAGGCAAAATTTATAAAACACTTATGAAATATTAACAGGCTCGTTTGACTGTAAACGAAACGATTGTGGGTTCGATTCCCATTCGGTATAGTGAATTATTCCACTACACTCAACATGCAATATCTCGAAATTTTGGGAAAGATAAAAGAGGGAGTGTCTTAACACTAGGTATTCTTTGCTTACCCTACTATATGCGGGATAAACCCTGTAGCAATAAAAAGATTAACAGGATAAAAGACTGTAGATCTTCATTCCGATAATAAATGTATATAAGTCCATTTTCCAAAGGCCGACTTTAACAAATAAATAAAATAAATACTACACTATAATTCGCATCACGTTTTGTAGCCATTGGCTAAAAAAAATTTTCAATTTCTTCGCTCTAGTGTCGAGTCACAGTGCGGCGTTGTGTTCTGCCACACAACACACAATGCTTCCAGAATTCGGTCTAACGAGGAGGGAACGAAAGTCTTAATGGGAACGGAGTATCTTAACATTAGGTTCCTAGGTTCCCTATCTCGCTATGAGCGGGATACAGCGTGAAGCTAAAAAAAATACAAATACATATCAAGTGTAAAACTAAAGTATTGCTGTTCCACTATAATTCGCATCACGTAACATTTTGTAGCCACCGTTATGGCTCGTAGCGCTCAATTGAATAACGATCGGTGGCATAGGGATGTACTGTGTCGATAAAATTAGTTTTTTTTTTATAATAATAAAATTATTTTTTTAGCTTAACGCTGTATCTAGTGTGCATAGAAGGGAACCTGGTCTCTGCTCCCGTAACCCACTTTCCGCTAAATTCTAGAGGTATTGCGTGTTGAGTGGCGGAGCTCAACGCCGAGCTTTACCCAGTTCCGAGAGCAAAGAAACGAATTACCATTTTTTTTTACATTAGTTACATAATGTAAAAAAGTGAAACGGAATAGTAGATCACTATGTTTTTTTGACCTACCACGCAAAAAATAGTCTAAAATAGATTCGACTAAGCTTAAATTATTAAAAGATAAATTATATTACTACTAGGAACTTGGAAGTAAATTTATAATTCCTATTCTTAAATCACAACAAATCTCTTTGTAACATAAAGAAATGTATAAAATTCAAAGTATGCAATATTTATATAAATTATGATAGTATTGAAGTAGCTTTAGTTTGATTTATGAAGTAGTTTAAAAATATATCAAAAAGTTTCTTCAATACTACAAAGCTTTGTTTAAAATTTATAGAAAATTTCATACATTTAGGTTAAATATAAATAAAATTAGAATGATTTTTTAATTTTTATATATATAGATTCATAAATTTACTTAAGGCTGTAAATTTTACTTAAGTAGACTAGTGATCCCCCCAAAAAAGATTGAACCTTCGACTATCGTTTTTATGAGGCACATCCCAAAGTTTATAATGTACGGTAATTATAATTTATTTCAGCTTCACACTGTATTCCGTATACAGCAGGGTAGGCAGAGAGAATCTAGTGCTAAAAAACTCCGTTTTACACTTTCCGTCAATTTTTCGAGGCATTGTGTGTTGATTGGCGGAACGCAGCGCTTTGTCTTGTTGCCAAAGCGAAGAAATCAAAACATAAATTAATAATAATTAATTTTTCAAGTGGGAATCGAACTCACACAGTTGCGTTACAGTCACAACCCAGTGTGACTGCTGTATTAAAAATTTATCGACAATATATATATCTTTATTAGATGCTTCATATGTTAACATAAGATACTCGAAACCAATCCACAAATCATATGGTCACAATAGTCAATTTATTACCAGGGATCACCAAGTAATACAAAAATATATTATATTACTACAGTAATAAAAGCTAAAATCGCTTGAAATCTTAGAACCTATGGCCCTTTGTCCATTGTCCTTGAAATCCGGAAGCTTTTTTTCCCAATTCCACCGAATTTATTTGGGTTTTTATGTGAATTTGACTTATTTGTTTGTAATTTGGTTATAGGGGTGGAACTGTAAGATTTATTAGTGATGTATATTGTCATATTTTTCTTTTTCTATACTTCCCGCATATTAAGAGGCGTGTAAATCTATTCACAGTAAACTCGCTTGGGGATCGAATTTGTACCTATTATGTTTAGTATTAAGTATTAACTAAGTACATTTGAAATATAAACATTATTACATTTAATAATAGCAGCTTTTCCGATAATAATAAAATTGTTATTCCCCCGAATAAGAATCGAACTCACAGCCGTTGCGTTTTTATCTAGACGCTGTACCGCTGCGCTACGACGAATATTTAAAAAAAAACACGAATTTAGGTAAAAAATATTGAACAACATGCTTATCTCCTATACGACTATAGCTTTTTGTTAGTATATCCGATATTTATTATAATAAGAAATGGCGAAGGACGAACAAACCACAGTGAAGGATATGGCAACTCTCAAGTTTCACGTTTTAGTGGTTACGTACGGTAAATTTTTATGATTGCCAAATGTTTTTCACTATAAAACTAATTTTTAATACTACGTATTCATTTATTACTTCTGAAAAATATGTATATAATAAAAAATAATATGTATTTTTATTTTAAAAACTGTTTGCTCTTGATTCAATGTTAGAATTTAAATTACATAAAAAATAATGAATGAGTTATGAATCAATTGAGAAAATTTTGTAATATGTCACTTTTTTTCTACTTTCCAAAATTTTTATATAATATATTATGTAGATATATCTCCTAACCTGAGAATATACAGACTTACACTTTTTTTAGTTCCTCGTTGTACCCTACATACAGCAGGATAGGCAGAGGAAAACTAACGTTAAGACACTCCGTTCCCCCTCGCTCCGCCCAAACTTCGAGAGATCGTC
Source organism: Heliconius erato demophoon (assembly GCA_018249695.1). Classification (NCBI taxonomy): domain Eukaryota; kingdom Metazoa; phylum Arthropoda; class Insecta; order Lepidoptera; family Nymphalidae; genus Heliconius; species Heliconius erato. The sequence goes on from DWQW01005456.1 coordinate 16,634, forward strand.
TGTTAATTTGCTGAATTTAACGCCGCGCTTTGTCATATTACCGAAGCAAAGGTTCAAACTTATGCCCCCGATTGGGAATCAAACCCAGACTCGACGGCCTCCTGAATTTACATAGTCTTTTTTCATATTTTTTTTACACGAAACAGGAAAATCCTCCATTTTTCCATACTTTTCCGTTTAAAACTAAACAAGACGCTATTATCGGGTCATAACTCGCATTATTTGGAATACGATTTTGCAGAAACCACCGATAGATGGAAAACAGCAGCCGGTAGTGCTGCGTTTACATTTGGCGAGTGGCTTGCCTGCTTTATGTTACAATAAATATGATTATTTATTTGTTAATATCGTAATTAGATTATTATAATGTATTTTTGACTATTTTTAATTATTTAATATAGATTTATGTATATAGTTATTAAAATGAATATAGCCATTTTGAAGGGAACACCAAGTAATCAAAAGTTTTATGACGTGCAAAACTACGTAATATTTGTTAACATTTCATGCTATTTTAAGTAAAAGCTTGTTTACATGATACATGGTGACATATAAATAAATCATTGTAGCAAAATATTTTCACATTAATATTGCTTTCAATAATTTTATTAAATTTTAATAATAAAAGAATGAAATACAAGTTTCAACAAGTGTAAACGTACCACCGTGTATACAATCTACAAAAATAGCTTATTGCGTGCAAGATTTGACCGATCTCACGTACATACATAAAATTAGACGACTATATATAATTTTAAGATAAAATATTATTATTTTTTAGCTTCACGCTATATCCCGCGCATAATAAGGTAGGCAGAGGGCACATGGGAACCTAGTGTTAAGACACTCCGCTCCCATTAAGACACTTTTTTCCCCAGTTTCTCCCAAATTCTTGAGGCATGTTGAATGGCGAAATTCAACGCGCTTTACTTGTACACGAATTTAAAATATTAAATATTTCATTTTCTCGAGTGGGAACCGAATCCACACACCATCCTGTCACGCTTACAGTCACACGCTTGTGCCTCTGTGTCACTGGTCTCAGATAATCTATATATATAAAAGGACTTGTGCTTACTGACTGAGGTAAGACGCACGCAGAGCCGTAACCGCTGATGGTAGAAACGTGAAATTTGGGCAGATGTTTATTTTCATATTCTGGACATCCACTA
>DWQW01005457.1:0-17803 GCA_018249695.1 Heliconius erato demophoon
TTATATAAAATCTATTTCTACAATTATCATATTCTTGTAATGATTTATATTATTTAAATAACGCTTTAATTATTAAACGTACAAAAATAGTAAATTTAAATAACTAAATAAATATTTAATATTTTTAAGCTGGATTTTATTTTTTTATCTATATTATAATAAAACAATAAATAAAACATTTTCTGTAAAATGTATTTATGTGAACTAATACAATTTGAATCTATAATTTAAAAAAAATGTCTTTTTGTTTGTACATGCTCATACCGCGGCTTTTGCCCCGTGGTGAAATGGAAATAATGAAGTTATATATGACACTTTTTAAGTATATGAGATGTAAGATGACTGACAGCAGCATAAAGAAAAAAAACTGTATAGAGTATAATTTCCTTAGACAGCAGGTACAGGGGGAAATCATACAATGAAACGATTAAAGTGATATGATATAACCTATAGCCTTCCTCGATAATCGAACAGTCCAATATAAAAATAAATTTCGATTCGAACAAGTAGTTCTAAAGATTAGAGCGTTTATCCAAACAAAACCCTTCAAATTTAAAATATAAAATATAGTGTTTCGTTTGTCTGTCAACATTTGTCATTCATCATTCATTGTTACGCACGTGGACGGATTTTAAGCTCACGCTCCAGGCACGCTCGAAACGCAGTATTTGAAAAATCGAATTTATCTGAACTGACACATATATATACTGACATTATCAATTGCTATAATTTACCAACTCAGAACAGTTTTAAAATCTATCGAGTGTAATTTTGTATTCTATTACCCCTTAACTTTAAGTTTAAAAGGTCGCTCTTGTCACTGTAATTGTAGAAACTCTTGTAAAAAAAGTAACAAAGATCATATGATGGCCAAAGGTGGAATTTGTCTCTAAAATATCTTTTCACATATTTTATTTATTAGCTGTATACGGCCTGAATGATTTGGAGTAAATTTAAAATCAGGTGACCCGAACGCTCGTTTGCCTTGTCTTTTCCATAGAAAAAAAAAAGAATTCAAAATAATATAGTTTTTGTAATTTTTGTCTGGTCATCTGTTGGTCTGTTTATCTATGCGTCTGTTTGTCTGTGCATTTGGTGACGATGAATTCAAAAAAAAAGTTACCGATTTACTTACAGTTTCCACAATTTAATTATGGTTAGCTTAATTTTAACATTTAGTGTTTATTTTTAATCTAATTACTTTATAATATAAAATAATACAACTTTTTATACAATGTTGTTGGTCAAAGTTGTTACAAAAAATTGTTTCATTGAATAAACTAAATCTTTACTTTTCATTATAGGTAATACATTGTTTTTAAAATGATTTATTATTTGAAAACGAAAGTAATGCAGATTAGTAAATTTTAATTATATAGTTGTGTGTGGCGGTGAAGCCGCGAGCGTATTTTTTTTTTAATTTTTTGTTTACTTTCAAGAAGCACAGTTTATCTAATGGCAACTCTGATACAAAATGTCATATAAAGTGTCGATTGTTGCTAGCGGAGTTGTGAACGAAATTGTGTGTCGTTTTCATCCTAATAATGATACATTTAAAATTTACTCCAGTTTTATGTCTAAACTGATATGAGACTTACATCTCAATTGATGACAAATTAAATCAAGTGACAAACATTTTTCTTCAATAACATTGATAGTAGAAAATAAATTAAATTCAATAAAATGGATGCGACGGGATCGATCAACAATGAAGAGAACGAATGTATAGAAAGTATTGAAAACGAAGAGGATGTGGACTATTCAGAAGAAAGGGAATTAGTAAATGATTCTTGTTCTACTAAAGTTTTGGATACGACTGAATCCCCTCGCGACAGTTATTATATTGTTTACATTTTGTTTTATTTATTTGGAATAACATCACTTGTGCCTTGGAACTTTTTGATTACTGCCAATGATGTAAGTATCATTTATATTTAATATAATTATGAATACCATTTATAAAGATCTTTATCGACATAATTATGAGTGTTTATATTAATTAACTGCATACATATCATGCAGTTAGGATGAAATAGATAGGACAATAGTTATCAATACAAATCAAATCAGCTTCATACTGTATCCCGCACACAGCAGCGTAGGCAGAGGGAACCTAGTAGACGCTCCATTCCCCACTTTCCGCCGAAATCAGGAGGCACTGCGTGTTGAATGGCGAAACTCAACGGCGCGCTCCACCTCGACACCAGAGCGAAGAAATGAAAATATAAATTTAAATAAATATTTCATTTCCTCGAGTGGAGATCGAACCCACAACCAATCGTTTTTACAGTCACACTTTGTGCCTCTGCGCCACAACTGGCCTCAATTATCAATACAATATTCAATTGTTTATCTTTACTCTACTTTAAATATAGAACAGTGATTTAATAAGATAAAGAGTTCACATTGTTTCTATACCTACCAATTTTAGCCACTATTACAAGTTTAACATCAACTGTATGCCATTGAATTGATTTAATAAAAGATATGTTTCTTTTACATGTTTTAAATGTGGAAATGGAACCCACAATCTATCGCAATTACTAGCCTCTGTAACAATAATTATTACTAATTATTTGCATAGTAAATTTAAAAATATACAGTCTCTTAAGAGATGTGTCACTGTGAATCATACACAATATAATATATGATATTGCTTTTATTGCAGGCATTATATACAACATTATTACATCAATATCTATTATAAATACAGGTATAACTATAGTTTTAGAAGGCATAATAAGACAGAAATAAAAAATTTAATACTTTTTTTTATATAACTGATTATGGAGACACCTTTATTGAGTGACAGATAATAGAAATAATAATAACCAATATTTTTTATCTATCACTGAATTTATATACATTTTTGTTGTTTTAGTACTGGATGTACAAATTTCGTGATGTATCAAATGTCACAGTTTATGTTCGAAAAACTCAATTTCAAGCTGAATTCACATCTTACCTTAATGTTGCTACAGCTATACCCAACTTGATATTTTTAATTTTGAACTCTTTATATGGACATTTGTAAGTATAAAATTTATAATACTTTAAATTATGTTAAAGAACATTTAATGATAGACCAATTTTTACATTATAATTGTTACAACATATGTATAAAAACTGTATATGTATATATATACAAAAACTATTCAATGTAACTAAGTTTCTGTTAAAAGTAATTGATAATATTTTACCTTCAAGTGTAAACTAAAGTAATTTAAGGTCAGTAGTAAAGACCTAGTAATACATTGTGATACTATGTTTTAATTTAATATTATGTTGTATAATTTATTAGGATTTGTATTTGCTTAATTTACATAACATGCAAATCAATTCAATTATCTTTTAAAAGTCAATCTTCTCTCTGTGATACATTGCTTAATGCAATAAAATTATCTTTGAACAATCTACAATTCCTTTCAAACTTGTACTGTGTTATTTTTATGTTTCATTGGTATTTTTTCTATTTTGTTATTAACTTTATGCTGTATCATGCATATAGCTTGGTATGAAGATGGTACCTGGTTACCTAATGCTTCACACATTTTAATATCATTAAGACACGTCGGTCCCCTACTTTCCGTTGAATTGTCGAGGCATTTCGTATTAAATGGCGGAACTTAACTCCCCGGTGTGCCTCATTTCCACAGTGAGGAAATGGATATATTTAAATCCCTGAAATGGAAATCGAATCCTCAACAGTCGCACTTACATGCACGCTTGTACCGATGAGCCATGACAGGCTCACTTTTTTTTCTAATTACTAATTACAAATAATTATTTACTTTTTTTCAAATTTTTCATAATTTTAGGGTATTAGTTAAAAGTCGACTACAAGGTTCCCTAGTAGTGGTAACTATATGTTTTCTAGTGACCACGGCATTCGTTCAAGTTGACACGGACAAATGGCAGAATACTTTCTTTATAATAACCATGATTAGCGTCGTTGTAATGACTGGTGAGTTTTGATAATATATTTTGTTGATCTGAGTATTGTTGTGGTGGTTATAGGTTCGATTTTCAAGTGCGGCATTCTACATATAGCAGAGACGTTGCCCATTTTTCGCCGAAATCACGAGGCATCGCGTGTTGAGTAATGGAAAGCAACGCCGCGCTTTGCCCCAATATGAGAGCGACGAAACGAAAGTATTAAATAATTAATTTACAATTTAAAGAGGAAATCGAACCCGTAACCGTGGTTTATCACACGCTTGTGCTATACTATTTCAAAATTTGGCTGTCTTGGTCATACTAAATTGAAATTATAACAATTTTTTATTAAAGTTATTATAAGGATGAGGTCAGTCGTGGCGCAGGGCCACAAAATGTGACTGTAAACGCGACTGGTTGTGGGTTCGATCCCCACTCGAGGAAATGAATTTAAATTTATATTTCCATTTCTTCGCTCTGAAGTCGAGGCAAAAAGTGTGGCGTTAAGTCCCGCCACTCAATACGCAATGCCTGCAGAATTCGGCAGAAAATGGGGAACGGAGTGTCTCAACACTAGGTTCCCTCTATCTACCCTGCTGTGTGCGGGTTACAGCGTGAAGCTATTTTTTTTATTATAAGAATATTATACAATACTTACTTTTGTACATTCATGTAAAAACAGTATCAATGTATTTATTATTTTCCTTGTTTTTCTGTTGTCTCATCTTGACTACAATGATTTCGCTTCATCGCTATACAAGTTTTGTTATAATACGTATGTATGTGCTCACGTGTACACTTCAGTGTGTTGGAGAAGTAAAAGAAAATTTTTATAACTTATTTAGTAAACGTATAAATATTTGAACGTAGCATTGTATAAATATTTGAATGTAGGGATTTGAATCCGCGCCTCTTTTAAGCCGTCCAAGCTCTTTGACCACAAGCTATAAGTTCTCATCAAGCTACGTCTTGCTTGTTGCAACAGCTTTTTGTGCGCCGAATGTTTGAGGCATTGCGTGTTGATTGGTGGATTGGCGGAACTCAACGCCGTGCTTTGCCTCGTTAGTAGAACGGGGAAATGAAAATATTAAATAATTGTTTTATAAAGTGGGAATCTAACCTTAAGCCGACCCATTCGAACGCCTGCGCCCCGATGGCCTCTTAAAAACAACTATTACTATAAACAACTTGAAGTTAAATAATATTAAATATTAGTGGCGTTTTACACATAGGCACTAGTCACTACTTTTTGAAGTGGCACACTGACAACATTGGATTATTTTAACCTGTATATACTTACATTTAAAAATAAACATTTATATTTATATATCAAATTTCTTGTTTATTTTAACATAAAATTATAGCGACATTTATAATAAATGTCGTCGAACCTCCATTATAAAACCAATTCGCCCAATTCGCAACCCTTTTTTTTAGTTTAATGAACGCATTGCTTGAAGCCTTTAAAATTATTTTGTGTGTGTGTTGTTTGTGTGTATCTTTTTATGTAAATGAACTTGTCTTTTATTTTTTTAATAGCCTTTTTGTCGTGGCGGAGTGGCACGACTGTAAATGCGACAGGGTATGTGTTCGATTCCCACTGGAGGAAGGAACGGATTGTCTTAATACTAGGTTCCCTCTGCCTACACTGCTATTTAGGGTGATTGCTTCAATATAACAAAAAAAAATCTTATTTAGTTGTATTGTAGATTAGATTAATTCACGAAATAAGATTTTTCGTTCTTCTGCTTTGGTAGGACAGACTGATGGCGCGGCGTTGAGTCCCGTCACAACACGCATGTCTCAAATTTTGACATTAGTTACACTCAGCCTTTGCTATGTTGTGTGAAAGCATGAATCGGAAATAAGATTTTTTTTAAATACTTTTGTACTAATTTGTCAAACTATTAATAGTGGGGAACGGAGTGTTTTAAAACTAGGTTCCACTTATCTACGCGGGAAGCTTAAAAAAATGTTTAGTTAAATGTAATAATAAAATATAAAATAATTAATTTTATTACTCGACAGATGATTAATTAATTGATCTTTCCACTTTCGATGACTTATCAAAGAACAAAAATGTTATATAAGTAATTGTTGTTTACAATTAGTCATTAATATGTTGTACCTATAGAAAAATCAATAATATAAATTAAGTATTAATTACTTTTTTACTACATTTTTTTTATTATAATTTAATTATATTATTTATAATAAAATAAAGGTAAAAAGCGAAATTAAATATTTAATATTTTCATTTTCTCGAACGTATAAGAATGCCAAAGCGTGGCGTTGAGTTCCGCCACTCAACATGCAATGCCTGCAGAATACGGCGGAAAGTAGAGAACGGAAGTGTCTGAATAAAGATCGGAGTGTCTTAACACTAGGTTATCATATTTTCTCTGTCTACTCTGCTATGTTCGGGATATATGCTATAGCATGAAGCTAATAAAAATTTGGTGACTATGAAATAAGTAAAAAGTAAGAATAATATTAAGATATAGTAATATAAAGTTTAGTTTTAAATAAAACTTTCAATGATGAGTGAGAAAATCTATTTATAAAACCGTATAATTTTAGTATTATAAAAAATAAGGCTAAGATGACTTGAGTTTTATTATATTATTGACCTTTCTTTATAAATGACATTTACAAATGCAGTATAAATTTACGTTGAGAAGAAATATAAAGGTAATAATTAAGCGTCTGTTTAAATATTTAAATATAATATGGACTTTTTACAATGAAATAAATTTGTTACTAAATTCTATCTCTTTATCCGACTGCGATGAAGTCCAAAAGTAGGGTTATATTTTAAGCGCATATATTTGTATATTGTATGTATGTGTATCTAGGATTTTGGTCTCTTCTAACCGTTAAACCATAAAACGAATTTTGATAAATAATACGTCGTTGGATTTGTCTTGATGACGCGAGTGTTATTGAATACATTAATTTAGATTGTGTAGTCGAGTTTTTTGTTTTGTTTATAATTCACACTTAGCCTTACTTAATTTCAAATCGGTGACAGAAATGTTAAAATACATTTGCTTAATTAAAAAAAATATTTAGCATTATCCAACAGAGCGGAGAAAAGTTTCCAGGTTCCCTCTGGCTACCCTGCTATGTGTGGGATACAGCGTGAAGCTAAAAAAAACTAAAAGACTTATTCATAAAAGACTTAGTCATACAAAACGTGATAATATTAAACTTCGCATAATATATTTTCTAAAGCCTGCATATAAACACGTCACATGCATTTGTAATCTGACCCCTTATGCAAAACATAAGCAGGGTCTAATGTAGGTCGAACACGATTAAATCTAACGTTAAAGACCTGATTTATGTATCCATATTTACTTTTAGTTTAGCATAATGCGAAAATAAAGGCCTTGGAGGATTTTAAATGATACTGTTTAACCGGATTAATCGCGTATATTCAGTATTAACGATCCGACCGCGGCTTCGCCCGCTTGAATTAATAACTTTTTTATTTATAAATCGATTGAAATGTACAAAATGTCAAAGACAGCTTGTCAAAATATCATAGTGAAAACTGTAATTAAATCATTTAAGCCAATTCTGAGATTGGCATGAACAAACGAAAAGACAAACCGACAAAAAATTAAAAATCATTGTGTTTTTGTTCTATTATTTTATTAAATGTCACCATTTTATTTTTCTTCTATTTTTATCTTCCATGTACAGACATCGTGATCATTTTATTATATTAGTCAATGGTCACGGGTAGACTCAATAGACTAATGAAAAATGCGGTGAACTGCGGTATTCATTTAAAGAGTTTCATTTAAATGTGAAATAATTCCGAAAATATAAGATCTTAATAGGTTTTGTTGGGTTTTAAACACATTTAGGATTAGAAATATTTTATATTTTACTAAAATTATATAACATATTAATATGATTATTATTGAGGCCGTCGTGGCGCAGTGGCGCGACAGCAAACGCGACAAATTTGGATTTGACTAAGGTTTTTAGCATTTTTATTAAATATTTTGATTTCCTCGCTCGCGTGACGAGGCAAAGCGCGGCGTTAAAAAGAATATAGTACGAACTAAAAAAATAGCGTAATAAGGAAAAATAATTTTCCTTATGCTAACAATTTTTAATTTTTTTAATTTTAAAATTTTTCTATAGTTTCCTTAATCCTTTCCTTTGTCATTATTCTACATATGTGTTTTATTTCTTCATACGTTCAATTAAATCAATTTAAAAATATATATATTTAATCAATTGTAAAGTTTCAAATGCTAATATTTATATCAATAATTTTCTCTTTTTCCAGCGGCCAGCGCAGTTTTCATCGGCGGCCTCGTAGGCATAGCGAGTCGATTTTCCAAAGAGTACATGGCGGCCGTGATAAGTGGTCAATCTTTAGGCGGTATAATCGCGGCCATAGCCCAAATTATATCGCTCGCCTTCAAAATATCACCCCTGCACAGCGCTCTCATATATTTCTGCATAGCTGATATTATGGTCATTTTATCATTGATTTCTTATGTTCTTCTGTTTAAAATAGATTTTTTTACGTATCACATATTGAGGGGCAGCGGTATGGCCACCAACCGTCACAGGGAAGTGTCGATGATATTGATTCTTAAGAAAATATGGGTTTACGCGTTCAGTATATTCGCTGTTTTCGGCATTTCCATGGCCGTGTATCCGGCTGTTACGGTTTTGGTCGAATCTCATCCAATCACGGCGGGCACTGATTGGAATAGTGAGTATTTTATATGAGCTTAATATATATATTTTTAAATTAAGAATAAGAAATTGTGTTTTATTGTTGTATTGTAATTTTTTTTCTGGTACGATAAAGTGCGGCGTTGAGTTTCGCAAATAAACTATTAACATTGTCGATGTTTGTCGGCAACTGCTGAACGGATTGTCTTAACACTAATTTCTCTTTCTTTTTTTTTTAGTTTCACGGATATAGCGGGGTAGGCAGAGGGAATTTAATTTAAGACATTCCGTTGCCCACTTTTCGCCGAATTTTAGTGGCATTGCGTGGTGTGTGGCGGAACTCTACGCTGCGCTTTGCCTCGATACTAGAGCGAAGAAATTGAAATATAAATTGAAATAGATATTTCATCAAGGAAATGAAAATATTAAATATTTTCTTCGAGTGGGACTCAAACTGACAACTTGTCGCGTTTACGCGATAACGGACACGCTTGTGCCCCTGTGCCACGATTGGCCCCAATCTTGATTATTTGAAGAATAATTTTATGCATTCCCCAAAAAGATAAGATCAGTCATGTAAACATTCCAAATAATAAACTTTTGTTTTCTTTTCAGATATATTTTTCGTGCCAGTCGTAAACTATTTAATTTTCAATTGTGGTGATTATGCTGGGAGACTTGTGGCTGGATTTTTGTTACGAGTAAGTGTTGGCTATTATTTTTCTTTTTATTTTTATGCTTTATCCCGTATATAGCAAGGCAGAGTGAACCTAGTGTTAAGAGGCTCCGTTCTCCACTTTCTGCGGAATTATCGAGGCTTGAGACTAGACGCAACAGTTCAATTACCTCTCGGAGAAATGAAATATTTAATATTTTCATTTCTTTGCTCTGATAACAAGGTAAAAGCGCGGCGTCTCTCGAAAATTGACGAAAACTGGGGCACAAGATACTCCTTCGTAACTACAGCTTCTCTCTACTTACCTACTAATCTACTTACCTTCCTACCTTGCTATATGCGGTATAGAATGTGAACATAAATAAACTAATAATTGCATAGAGACACTCCTAAAAAATATTCTTATACCTTTATTTAAAATATTTTTTGAATGCCCCAGCCGAGCAACCAGTGGCTGATAGCGGGCGCCAGCGTGCTGCGCGCGGTGGGCGTGCCCATGCTGATGCTGTGCAACGCGCAGCCGCGCAAGCACCTGCCCGTGGTGTTCCTGTGGGACTACGAGTACATCATGATCATGATCGTGTTCGCGTTCACCAACGGATACCTGACCAACATTGTCATGATCAATTCTACGAGGTGACTGTTTTTAATATCATAACAAAAATATAAAAATAACTCAGCTTCACGCTGTATCCTGCACACAGCAGGGTAGGCAGAGGGAACATAGTGTTGTTAGGACACTCCGTTCCCCACTTTCTGCATAATAATTGATTAAAATTTTGGAGGCATTGCGTGTTGAGTGGTGAGACCCAACGCCGTGCTCTGCCTCGACACCAATGTGAAGAAATAGCAACGTACAACGAAGTAACGCGCGAAACACTTGGATTGAAAAATTATCATATTTTTTTTTACGAAAAGTAGATTCAATCACGTTTTATCTTCGGCGTCGTTGCAGCAGCTGGTAACTGGGATTTTTTATTTTTTTCTTATCGACGTCTGACTGGTTCTGGTTTCGATTCTCATTTACCACTTATTTATTAATTAACTATTTTAATTTCTTCGCCTTATTAATAAACAACACAAAGCGCGACGTTAAGCTCTGCCATTTAATATGCAATGTTTGGGTGGTGCGTCGAGAACGGAATTTCTTAGCACTACTTTTTCCTCTTAGTTCTGTCTACCTACATATATTGCTACATATATGCAGGATACAGCGTAAAGTTAAAATAAAATAAAACAATATATTTTTTTCTTTATGTATATTAGTAATGTATATTTTTTATTATTATAGAGTGGTAGAAATGCACGAAAGGGAAAAGGCGTCTTCAGTTATAGCGACAATGTTAAGCGTGGGTCTCACTGTAGGGGCCGCTGTCGGTATGTTATTAGTGAGATTACTTTAAATTAAGTTAAATTAAGATAAAAAAATTGATATTTTAAGTAATAATATTGATATTGAAGTATAATTTGTGATTTTGAGTTTTATAAAAATTTCATTTTGAGTAAAAAAATATACTCTGTGGGTTATTTTTTTAAGTTTGATTTTGACAATTAATGAGTGTTACCATTTTCTAGTATACAACTATACATATTTCTAGGAAATCTATCTTTATAAATATATGTAATTATTAATTACCAATTAATATGGTTTCTTTTGTTTTTCTATACAAATCGAATATACTATAATATGTATATATATAAATCATTAACTAAATAATTTTAATTTATAAATCATTGTAATTATAAAAAAATATAAATCTAGACAAAAATATGCAGGGAAGCAATTGTGTTAATTTAATTTTAATGTTTTAAATTATTTTCTTGATTTAAAGCGGCGTAGTACAGTAACCATTTGTACATATGTTCTGTTGTGATTACATTGTGCTCTGATTTTTATTTTATCTACTCGGAATTTTTTATGTGATTTTTTTTATAAATATGCTAAAATTCCATAGTGATACACTTAGTTTAAGAAAAATTGACATTTTTTATTGTTTTAGAAAAAAAATGGCTCAATGTCAAAAAATATGAAATATTTAAAAAAATATATTATTTTTTTGGCCAGATGTTTATTCAAATTAAACACTTTCATTTGTTACCATTATAAAATTAGGAATAACAAAATAACAAAAAAAAAAACACCGAAATTTACTCAATTATGTTAGTTATAAAACGAAGTAATATTCAAGACGCAAAAATGGTGTACACTTGAATACAGAAATGGTTGTAATATTGTCTAAAACTTTTGGAAGTACATCTGTCTTTGGCGAAAACGAAACTTTACCTACTATATGTGAATAGCACGCGAGAAACGTCCATCTCAGGAACAACTGTTAAACAACGACTTGTCTGTGGGTCTCGGAGGATGTGGTTCTGCTAAGAAACACAAATCTTTTATTTTTACATAAAAATGTACTCAATGAAGGCTTAAGAAAGCAATTCGGATATATTAGAAATAAATTTAGACAACGACAGACCGGCTAACCCGCTGTAATGATGAGACATACGAGTCCAAAGGGTTTATATCATATTTGTTTTTTCATAATTTGATTTCTTTTACTTCATGCACAATTAATTCTTTATGTGATCTATAGCTTTAAATATTTAATATTTTTTGTAAGAAATAATAATATTAATATTATGAGCATTTTGTAACTTTTTTTAAGTTTACAATTTTATAGTTCTTTGTACTTAGAGCGCGCCTGTAAACGCGACGTTTTGTGGGTTCTATTCCCGCTCGGGGAAATGAATAATTTGAGATTTTTATTTCCTCGTTCTGATAATTAAAAGGCAAAGCTCCGAGTGTCTTAACAAAAAGTTTGGTTACCGTGCTTTATGCAGTGTGAAGCTCAAAAAATATCTTATAAAGAAGAAAAGTGTATTTTTTTTATTTTCAAATTAATTCAATATAATATTTCATTTTTTCAAAATTTTAGACATCCACTGAGATATACATTATATTCTAATATTATAATAAATAAATAGCAAAATTGGATTTGTCGCAATAAGTTATTAGATATTCTGTAATAGAAAATATGAAATCTAATTTCTTTATAAATAATTCAACAAAATTATGTCAATCTCTAAGTATATTTAAAATAAATGAATGTAGTTCTTTTATAAGACATGTGATTCTCTAATATTTAGAAGTTAGTGTATTTTTTTTAATATGATATATAGTTTAAACTTTAGAACTATATATTTTTTTTTATTTATATTTTTTGTGTTATAATTCATAGTGTATATATTGTATTAATAGTAAATGATCTCACATAAAAAAATATAATATAATAAAAAAGTGTAAAAAATCCTTATTGAGTTGTCTTTTTATATCGGTTCTAAGGTTCGATTAAGATTTCGATTCGGGGAAATTAAATATTTAATGTTTTCATTTGCTTGCTGTGGCAACGCTCGGTTTTAAGTTTCACACGCAATGCTCAAAAATTTTGCGGAAAATGGGATGGAGGTGTCTTAATGGAGACGGAGTGTCTCAACACTAGGTTCCCACTAGGTTCCTTCTACCTACTCTGCTATATGCGGGATATAGCTTAAAGCTAAAATAACAAAATGCACAATAATATATTATGAATCTAATGCAATATAAAAAAATATTTAAGTTTTATCTATATATGTTAAATAAACAAAACTAATGTAAATATTTGAAAACATAAAGTAAAAATATCCACAAACATATTTTTAAAAAAAAAAAAATTTTTTAATTGAAATATAATTGTAACTTGTACTTTAGTAAATGTTTATTTTGTTGCGCTCGCTATATAAAAGTGCAGCTTTATACTAAATATATAGATCATATATGTTTTTATATAGTACGGCCAGCTAGTCGTGGCCGTCCTGAACTTAGATATAAGCGCATTGGTTTAAGGATGTTTTATAGTTTTGATTATTTTCTTCCTGAGTGAAAAATGTGTATGAGTTCAGAAAGCCCGACTTCTGGGAGGCCACGACTCGTAGACTGTACAGTAATATCGTTTAAATATTACTATAGGAAATCTAGACATTTTGACAATTTTTTTATTTGCTGAATGATCCCTGTGGTCACTAGGATCAAATGGTTCTATAGAATATTCTAGAATTTATTATTATTTTCACTTATATATATGTATATTTATATACATGCATATATGTACATTTAGTCGATTTTCGACATATTGTTAGCATTCCGTGTTGGATATATTTTATTAAAAAAAAAACGATGATTTTTTGTATTTACATCGCTTAGTATACATAAATCATAAACTTAATAATAAAAAGAAATAAATTAAAAAGTATTTTCAATTAGAAATTATTTCTAATGTCTAAAAAATATAAATATAATTTTACTTTTTTTTATAATTTTATTTTTTCAATTTAATAAGTATGATCTTTATTTATGAGTTCAATCCCCACTCAAAATATAAAATAAAGCACTAATATAATAATAACATAATATCAGGTATTTTAAATATTTTAATTTCTTTGCTGCTTAAGTAGCACACTGTATTTTTTGTATTATTAAACATGCTGTATATAGCACCTGAAAAGGCATTTTAAATATTTGTATTTCCAAAAAATTACAAAATTTAGAATTAAATTCCTTTTTAAGTGTACCTTCAAAATTTTATTTTTTGAACTACAACCGTTTTAGTTACCTCAATAGTATTAAAAAATATTTTTTGTGATTTTTTTACTTAAATATTTAGTTTTAAGATTAACCAAACAATTTATAAATACGGTTTGTAGATATTTTTTCATTTCATATAATTTTGTTTGTATTTTTTGTACATTTTTTTTATGTGTAATTTTTATATCTAAGTATATTTATATTATAAATGTAACATATCTTATCGTGTCTCAAATAAAGATGTTATATGTTATATTTTTTTTATTTACATCCCTTAAATATTCATATATATTTATATAATAAATGGTGACGGGTTTGATGGTGTTTAAAGTGAAAATTTATTAATTATCATCCAATAAAGCATTGAGACCGTCAAGAAGCTGTAGCCGTTCCACGATTGTCGGTTCGATTCCTATTCTGGGGGATGAATTGTGTTCATTTATCCTATCTCTATTTACGAGACCAAGAGCGACGTCGCAACACGAAATATCTGGGGAACGAGGAGTCTTAATGATAAAAGGATAAATGTAAAATATAGTGGGAAAATTTTACTAGATATCTTCTTTATTATTTATAGGCAGAAAAAGGTATTTTACATCATACTTATAGAGAATTATCTTTATTAAATGTTAAAAGCGAAAAGAGGTTTAGTACCGATATGCGTTATGTTTAGAATTAAAGTGAATATTAAAAAAGTGAAATATACGGTGCTATAGTCCAAAAATATGTGCAAATTATTTTTGTAATTCATCCCCAAGCAGCATTTATAATATTGTAAATTCCATAAGCTTGACGCGCCATCTGAAAAATTAAATAGTAAAATTATTTAATAAGTTAAGATTATTAATTGCGAGGTTGTGGCTTCGATTCCCATTCGAGGAAATTAAACATTTTATATTTTCATTTCATCGCTCTGGTAGCGACGGAAAGCGCGGCGTTGAGTTCAGCCATGCAACTGATTTGATTGTTGAATTTGGTGGAAATACTTAATAAATAAATATACTAAAAAAAATAAATATACTAACTAACTAAGCTTATAGGTACTAAACTACAACTAAACTAGGTTCACTGCCATAAATTATCAAAGCCTGATAATTTTTGCTAATTTTTCTGTTTGAAATATCATAATTTTGTAAATCTTTATAATATGATTTTCGAAATCATTCTATGGTTTTGATAAAAGATATCGGCCTGTATATAGCTATCTTTAATTTATTTCAAGAACGAACTTTGAAGACGCTACTAGAATCATTTTGAATTTGGTGACGATGCATGGCGGAGCTCAGACAGTAAAGGTTCCTTCTACCTTAACTTACATTAAGGTTACAAAATCCAAATAGTGTGCAATGGACGCGCACGGAATTCATAGAAAGATGACCAGCTTCTTCTGTCCTTCTTCCTTACGACATCAGTTTACAGAATAAAATAGAATACAAATAAACCAATTACGTCTCACCTCTCCAAAAGCATCCAAAGTTATGGAATAGAAAATGGTTTTAATGACTAGAGGCACAGTGATTCTGGTTTGCATAAACAAAATAGTTTTACGAATTTCCATATTTCGTTCCATTTCCCAACCGCAATCGTATATACTTTGACGTAGCTTTTCACTCTATAAATATTATAAATTAATTAGCTTCATGCTGTATCCCGCACACAGCAGGGTAGGCAGAGGGAACCTAGTGTTAAGACACTCCGTTCCCCACTTTCTGCCGAATTCTGGAGACATTGCGTGTTGACTGGCAGAACTCAACGCTGCGCTTAACCTCGTCACCAGAGCGAAGAAATGGAAACATAAATTTAAGTAAATATTTCATCTCCTCGAGTGGGGATCGAACCCACAACCAGTCGGTTTTACAGTCACACTTCGTGCCGCTGCATCACGACTGGCCTCAAAAAACTAAATATTATATAGATAGCTTAAAATAAGTAAGGTGAAGTTATAAACTAGAACTTCTGACAAGTGCTTCTTTATATAAAGACCTTTATTCTGGGGTTCCTCCGCCAACATGGACGAAATATAATAAAATGTTACTTTTATGCAAGAAAAATTACGAAAATAAAATTGCATAAGTGCATAATAAAATATGAAAAAAGAAGGCAGTCGTGTCGCAGGGGGCATGTAAGCATGGGCCCGTAAGCACAGCAGGTTGTGGGTTTGTTTCCCACTACACTTTGATTCACTCAAGAATTTAAATACTTAATATTTTAATTTCCCAGTTCTGGTAACGGGCCAAGTGTGAAGAGTGCGGCCAATGATTCCAAATTTGGCGGGAAGTGGGGAACGGAAGTGTCTTAATGGGACCATAGTGTCTTAGAACTTTGTCTACACTGCTATGTGCGAGATAAAGCGTGAAGAAAAAAAAATATATGCAAAAAATGTTAAATAAAGAATCTTTTTACCATATCCACTAATTTACTACCATAAAGACAAGGCATATAAAAATGAAATATGGCGCAGACGGTGAAAAACCCAAATTCCAATGATATGTTCTTTTCACGCAAGGACTGAAATAGAAAAGTACGTAGTAATATAATTAAATAGTAATATATGTAAGTAGTAATATATTGTGATTTTAAATGTAATTATATACATTTATACAATTGGGCATTTTCAAATTTGAAAACTGGAAGGAACAAATATTTTTTTTAAACATTTTTAGTGTTATTGCACACTTAGGAAAGAAAAATACTTATTTAGAAATGTATAAAAATTTGAACGCAGCGGGACTCGAACCTGCGCCTCCTGGAAACCGACCAGGCGCTCAGACCACTAAGCCATACATTCTCATTGAGCTACGTCAAAATTTTTATATATTTTATACGTTTTCTAAATAAGTATTTTTCTTTCCTAAGTGTGGAATAACACTTTAAACTTTGTAAAGTTGCCAATTACTATAGCTATTGTACCAAAGCCATACAACCTGCCGGAACATCATTATTGGCTAAGGACAACTGATTTACTGTAGGTCTTTAATAGGCGGGAGAAGAAGAGTAGGTAAGTGTATTCAGAAATACCAAAATCAACAGTTGATTATCCTATTTTCATACTTGGAGAAGTTTCAAAGGATATCCAAATAGTCTACTGCTTCTCGAGTGGTTAGCCGTTTTGGACTTCCGACTCCCAAACTAAGGTAAGGAGAGTACCAGCATGAGATGACAGGGGGAATCTATTGTGGATTTAATATGTGAGAATGCAGCCGCTATTCGTGTGCCGTCGCGTTAAGCAAGAGATCTCATACACTATATGACCATCGCCACATTATATTTGATGTATGTATACATCGTTGCAACAGAACTGTAGATTGAAAAATGTAGTTTTGGACTTACTTGTACAAATTGAAAAGTAGAAAACGGAATGAGAAATGTTGTGGTTTTCATATTGAATTCATACAAAACAACAAAAATGTCCTGTATTCTTTTCACGTACCTGCAATTGATTAAGTCATTTGTATTAATAATATGCGTTTTTTCAATAATTGCAAAAAAACTGCTTACGTAATACTTGAACGGCCCCTAGGGTTAATTTGTATTCTATATGTTATGATGCAAATTAACACTATATGTTCTCAAAAATTGTAGTAGTATTATTTTTGTAACACATTTTAAGAAAAAATATCGTATATATATATCACGTTATTAACCGTACCTATATATTTCTATAAGTTTCAAATTGATTGACTTCAATTTATCTTTTGCGTCTGCTCCAGTACCTTCAGAGAAGAGTTTCTTCAGTCTGTTACATATCAAATCTAATTGGCCACAAGCATGTAACAAAAAAATAGGGCCAAGTGGATCAAATCCTGTATACATGGAGACCGTGAAGACGTCGAATGAGAAACAACTGACGAATATGAAGATATAAA
>DWQW01005458.1:0-17798 GCA_018249695.1 Heliconius erato demophoon
GTTGTGGGTTCGATCCCCACTCGAGGAGATGAAATATTTACTTAAATTTATATTTCCATTTCTTCGCTCTGGTGTCGAGGTTAAGCGCGGCGTTGAGTTCTGCCACTCAACACGCAATGCCTCCATATTTCGGCAGAAAGTGGGGAATGGAGTGTCTTAACACTAGGTTCCCTCTGCCTACCCTGCTGCGTGCGGGATACAGCGTGAAGCTAATTTATTTTAATTTTATTTATAATAGTAATTAGTAGTTTAATTAGTTACACTATTACTAAGTACTCTGACAAAACCGAAACACGAAAAACTTTCATTATTTAGCGATTCTATAAAGGTGGAATTGGATTTATAAAATTTTTAAATAAAAAATTGACACTTTTCGGTAGTTATCTTATTTTTATGTACCATTTGTTTTTAACACGGTTTTATTGGCTTCGGTCGTATCTATCTATCTATGTTTGTAATGGATTTTTTAACCTTATTTTGGTTGACTTTAAAACGTCGGATTAATATGAAATTTTGTATACTTATCAAGAACCTATTATAAATGTAATAATATAAAAAAAACAAGAAAAACGTTTGTCAGATTAATATTATTTTCACAAAAGCGTGTTTGTTATAATTTTTTTATATTCTGTTGTCAACGTCAGTAAAGTTACTTGACTCGCTTACCTTATTTACTGACTGACATTGACGCGCATTAGGCTCTAAGAAAAATACTCGAATCTTTTGTTTTGATATTTTTCTTTCGATACTACTCGTGAGTACAGTATCGATACTTTCTATTCGGTACCGTGTCCCTAAGTACCGGATTGTAATATTTAAATCCGTTTACTAGTAGTTTTTGTAAGAAAGTGGAACAAGCATCCATAAACTTTCACATTTTTAAGGATATTTACTTTCTATCTTTTTCCATTCTATGTAATTTTATAGTAGATAAAATAAAATACGATATATGAAACTTCGAATAATATTTTCAATAAAATATAAATCGAAATCCTATTTATTTTCACTTAGCTTCAAACCTATCATACAGCAAGTTCCAACAGTGCCAGTCCAAATCTGATCGACACGAGTCGATGTAACCTGGTTTTGTAGTGAACTTCGATCTGTCCAAGTGTCAGGACATCTCTACATATCCGATTCTATCTGGAGTGTTGATTAATATTGATTGGTAATCACTGCTGACGTCAGATCCGGACGTAACCTCACTCTGAGATCGAACGAGTAAATAATTTATTTTGTTTTCATTAACTAAGTACGTACTAGTAGCAGTTGTAATTACTTATGGAAATAAAAAAAATGTGATCAAAACAGCTTCACGTTGAACACGAACATGCGGGTTACAGACCCGCATACAGTGGGGTAAACAGTGCCTCTATTTAATCTAATGTTAGGACATTCCGTTCCCCATTTTCCGCCGGATTTTTCGAGGTATTGCGTGTTGAGTAGCAGGACTCAACGTCGAGCTTTTGCCGTGATGTCAGAGCGATGAAATGTAATATTAATTAGTAATAATTCATTTCCTAGACTGTGGAACAAACCTTCAACCGTAGCGTTACAGTCACACCCTTGTGCCGTTGCGCCACGAATGGCCTCAACTTTCGTTATAATACTTATTATCAACTGACTTGCATACTTATTTTATTACTATAGAGTTATACCCTTCCACACTTTCGAAGTGTTAGAGTGCGTAATGTTTCTTATACTTAAATATGTATAAAGCAGAGTTCTAAATTTGAAAGGGTTGCTTATAAATAACTCAAATTTTCTGTCGCGGCAAGTAGGTGAGCCTTGGCATATTTAAGGACTGAAGTATAATATTAACCTATAAGTATACTGAACATATTTTGTGTGTATAACTGTATATTCCATAGTAGACTATATACATTGCTACATAATCAATATTAATAAAAATGTAATTTTATACATCTAAAAGAAATCACAAAATTCAGCTTCACGCTGAGCCCGGCGACATATCGGGGTAGGCAGAGGGGACCTAATGTCATGACACTCCGTTTCCCACTTCCGCCTAAAATATTAATAAATAATTATTCATTTCACTGAGTGGGGAACGAACCCACAAACACGCCAGCCACGTCCGCCACGACGTCCTCAACCATAGTCCTCAACTAAAGATACTCAAATTAAATCTCAGCTCACAATTTATGCGCTCTATCGAACGGTAAAATGAATAGAAATTGTAAAATTACTATTTTGGCATCAATATTCGTTTCCTAGTGCTTAAAAATCCCATTTTATCCAAAAATGTTCCTTATTTTCATAAATGTTCTCAGATTTATTTAGTTTAATTTTATAAAAAATTTTTTTTAACTTCACGCTGAATTCTACATACAGCAGGGTAGGCAGAGGCAACCTAGTGTTAAGTCCCCTCCTTTCCCCATTTTCCGGTGAATTCTGGAGGCATTACGTGTTCAGTGGTTGACCTCAACACCGCGCTTTGCCTCGACACCAGAACGAAATACTGAAAATATACATTTATATAAATATTTAATTTCCTCGAAAGGGAATCGAACCCACAACCAGGCGCGCTTACAGTTACACATTTGTGCTCCTGCGCCACGACTGGCCTCAAAAAACATATTCTTGTTGGTATAATCAGTACATATAATGATAAAAAAACTAATTTTGATATCATTATTTATACCCACTGACTATACAACAAGAACATGGGGTAAAAATTTTAATTAAATCTCTGGATTATGATATTAAATTACCGCCAGCTACATCCGTCCGTACACAGCACCGGCATTCCTTGTCGTGCTCCGGCCCCGAACAAATAGGACATCGTTCTTTTCATTATAGAGATTCCTTTTTTAATCTTCTTTCCCGTAAAACTGCTGATACGTACTTCATACGAGCTCTCGTAAGCCGATAAAAGTTTAAGCGTCCTGATTCCCTTATAGAAAGAAAAGTTTTGCATCGTAATTTAAAAAACTCTAATGCCATTTTACATTTAAAATTTGCTAAAAGAAAAAAGAAGAAAGAAGCGTCAGAGGATGCTTCTACCAATCATTTACAATCGTAAAATAAATTAATTTTTAACAAAAAAAACCGACTTCAAACAATGAACTAAAGAGTAAAAAAATAATTTTACAAAAAGTAAAACGTACTTTGATTTTGTCAAACAAAAATTACTAAAAAAAGATTTTATATTCTTGAAGTCGGTGCCAAGTAAACCAACCAGGCTTAGTAATTCGATATTGTAGTAAGATTGTTGTAGTATTTTTTCTTATATTAAGAATTTTACTTATTGTCTAATTCCCCTTACAGTTTTATATATATATTTTTTTTACTTATAGTTTTTTTTTTGCTTATTTTGATTATACAAGCTTATATTTTCTTACTAATCCTATTAAAAACTGAAAATAATTTCATATACGTTTATATTTAATAAATATTCGTATAGATCAAGCGGGCGAAGCCTCGCGGGTCCGCTTGTAAATAAATATATTTTTGTATATAAGCAGGGTAGGCAGGGAGCCCAGTGTTAAGACTCCCTACTTTCTGCCGAATTCTGAAGGAATGACGTAATTAATAATTGAATGAATTACGATTAATTAAAATTGAATACTGAAGGTATAAATATTAAATTCTCACGCAATATTCCGATACATAAATGAACCCAAATGAGTCGTAGAGTATGGAAGCGTATGTTCAGTATCGACAAACGGACTAATTAATCTGTCATGAGGTGTCAATAAAGCTCTACCACTTATCCGCTTTCCAGGGCATCGTGTGAGCATTTTTAAAATACTAAATATATAAAAAATTATAATGGTAGGTTACGTTTAATTAATAAACGTCGCTTTGTAAAATAATTTGAGGCTGTCGTAGTGGTACACGGCTGGCACAGTGTCACGTTGTAAACGCGACGGTATTCGTTTCGTTTTCCTAATTTCCTCGCTCCGGTATAGAGAGGAAGTGCGGTACGCTGTAGCGTGAAGTTAAATTCGATTCGATATCTCCAAGTGTTCCTGAGATAACAGATTGACAGACAGACAGACGGACGGACAACAAAGTGATCTTATAAGGATTCCTTTTCTCCTAAAAAGATAGGGTACCCTAAAAATACCTACTTTACCAAGTAATTTAAAGTAGTCAAAGAGACATGATTAAGCATAAAATTCACATTACGGCCAAAAGATCGAAATAATGTAAGTGGTCTTGTTTAATATATTTTGAACGTTGAAAAATTTATGTAAGCAATATACTGAGTAGGTACTTACATGAATTTGTATTCTACATACTTTTAGAATGCTATTTATCACTTTACAGGCTGTATACGTGTAGATAGGTGTTCAGACACTCCGCTCTCTAATTACCACAGAATTTTTATGAAATTATGTGTTGAGTGACAGAACTTAGCGCTGCGCTTTGCCTTGGAATCAGAGCGGAGAAATAAAAATAATAATTAATAATAATTCCTTCCCCGATTGGGAATCGAACACATAGCTATAACGTTTACAGGCATCAACTATGGTTAGTTGACCGAAAGTAAAAAGATATTCAGAGAAATGTTTCACTTAATCTTTATATTGTATTGTTTTCTAACATCACGGAAATGCATGGCAACCATTCCCGTCATAAAAAGCTTTAAAAGTTAAACAAACAATTGAAAAAAGCTGATAATCTGCAAACGTCTGAACAGATTTTCTAGAATCATGACATCAACGCTCTCGATTAAGTCATCTTTAAAACAAACAAAAATAGATTGGTTCGTCCGTTTAGGAGCTACGATGTCACAGATTAACAGATTTACAAATACACAAAAAATATCACATTTAACACCCCTTTATTTTTATAGGGGGTTAAAAAACTACCTTTCTATATAATACGTATGTATCATATAAGCCGTAAATCTGAACAAGGTATCATACTAAGATTAAACAGAACGATGAGAGCAGTATTAATCCGGAATATAGACAACATATTAACATTTAGGTATGGACCAAACTATAAACAAAAGCTAATGTACAAGAGCACGGTAGTCTTATTAGGGTTCCGAAGTCGTAACAACTTGATAACTACGTGACTGAAATTACATCAGCAGAACAAAGTGATGGAAACCATTGTATTTTTTATTTTCACTCAACTTCAACAGATGTGTGTTCGATTCCCACTCGGGGGTGTGAAATATTTAATATTTTCATTTCCTCGGTCTGTTTACAAGGTAAAGAGCGGTGTTTCTTTCCGCCACTCAATACGCAATATCAAAAATTCGATGAAAAGTGGGAAACGGAAGAGTCCTAATGGTAAGCGGAGTGTCTTGACCACTACTGCGCTTTTATTATTTCCAAGGTTCCCCATTTGGGGGATACAGCGTGTTGTAAATCCATGTATTGCAATATTGATTTAATTCTGATTCTTAACCTATTTATACGGAATAGACAAGATGAACTTCTTATGCTATAAAATACGTTCCTTTTAATTTTAATAATACTACAGATTTTGTTTAATAATGAACTTTGCTTCCACGATTCCCGTCTTAAACTTTATCAATATCGTTTTTTGAGCTAGTTGCTTCCTTAATGAAACTGAAAAATTTATTAAAGAAATAAAATATTATATTTTCTGTGAATAAAAAAATATTTTACCGATACTAGGGACCCGCTCGTGGCTTCGCCCGCTTGTACTCCACAATTATTTTACTATCCAAATTAGTAGAGAATGTAGTCCACATTGCTTGTAGTAGTCTCCAAGTTTCTTTATTCTCCGCGTTACCATGATATGTCCAAAAATTCCCTCTCCTTACCATTTCATAGGTAATTATATAAATTCATTTTAACAAAAAAGAATTATTTCAACAACAATAATTTTACATTAAGTAAAACGTACTTTAATTGTGTTAAACAAAAATAATTAAAAAAAGATTTTATAATTCTGAAGTCGGTGCCAAGTGACACAAACAGGCCTAGTAATTCGATATATTCGACTTCATAATAACATATTTTTTTAATTATTTTAGCTTAACAAAGTTGTTTTACTTTACGTAAAATTATTTTTTACTTTATAGTTTGTTTTTTAAAGTAGGTTTCTTTTTTGTTAAAAAATATTTCATTTTACGATTTTAAGTGATAGACTTTAAAAGAATACTTCTCAAACGAGAAGCTAGTGGCGGGCCTATGTAAAACTTCAATCTTAATTATTATTTTTGTGCATTGTAACATTTTGGAAAATTAAAATAAGAACATACATAAAAAATAGTCGGGTGAATATTTGAATATTTGAAAAAAAGGGGTGGGTCCCACCACCTCTTTGTTTAAGGTCAGTTGAAAATGAGAACATCTTCTTTTTGGAAGTTGGTTGAAAAGAAATGCAACGATCAGGAATTTTACTTCTAAGACCTATTTTAACAATGTTTTTCCTAATAACTATTACAGTATGATTATAATTTTTACCAAAAAAAAAACAACTTGTTCAATTTCTACCGAATCCCATAATCAGAACCTATACAAACTATCCTTGAAGTGTATCCTTTTAAATAAAAAAAGAATCATCGGCATCGGTTCACCCAGTCAAAAGTTATGAGGTAACAAACATAAAAATTACAGTCATATTAATAACTTCCTTTTCGTACAGAAGTCGTTTAAAAAGAGGCCCTCTATTGTATAAATATATGCCAATTACCATATAAATTTGTTCGAATTAAAAAATAAAAGAACCTAATGATAAGTCACTCTATTCACACACGCACACATTTAAATAATTAATATTATAATTTCCCCCCTTTGTAGGATTTAAATCCATAATTCCCTGTGAATCAGACACAAATAACAGCATTGCTAAGCCTTATTAAAAATATGTAGGCATCATTTTTAATAGAATATATTATAAGTAATGCTTAGATAGAAAATAATTAAATAAATCAAAAAATTATTAAAAATACCTTTTACCTAATTTATAATAAGCAATTCTTTTCTGCTTCACGCTGTATCCTGCATGTAACGGGAGAATCAAACGGAGTCTAGTGTTAAGATACCAAACTCCCCCATTTCCGCTGAGTTCTGGAAGTATTGTATGTTAAGTGACGGAACTCAACGCCGTGCTTTGTCTCGACACCTTTATTAATTTTATTATCAAACAATATACCTTATTTATAACTTACCTATATTATCTTAGAGTCAATCGAGTTTTTACATAGTTGTAAAGTTTAAGACGCCAAGAAAATGTTAAGATTTGTACTCCGCTCTAACTGACAATGTTTTATTCAAGAGCTTAGGCTGGCCTTGTGTTACTCCGGAAACAAGTCCAAATAAATTATTTAGGATAAGGTAATCCGAGGAAGTATGCATATCTATATACGTTCCTACCACGTTTGTATTCTGTGGCGGTGATTTTTTTTAGCTTCACGCTGTATCCCACATGAACCAGGGTAGGCAGCAGGAGCCTAGAGTTAAGACACCCCACTTTCCGCTGAATTCCCATGTATAGTGGCGGAAGTCTACGCCGCACGTTTGCCTCGACACCAGAGCGAATAAATGAAAATATTAAATATTTAATTTTCTTCAGTGCGAATTGAACACACAACCTGGCGCGTTTACAGTCACACGCTTGTGCCACTGCGCCACTACTGATCTTTCATTAGATCTTCTGAATATGAATGAGTACTAGGTGTACTGTAGTCGTCTACATCAGTGGGATCCATTGTAAACATTTATGAACAAACCTGACATAAAACATTTAGAACACAAATAGTGTCTAGTCTTTGTTTATAGAATTGTACAGAATTTAGCACTTTTCAACAATTTTTATTTGCAGCGCAACGGGTTGGAATGTTTCGAGCCGCACGAGGGTAAGTGGACCTCTAACGTTTCCCTTTGTGGACTCTATAACGGCCCGTTAGGGAACTATTTCGAGTGCTGGTCGTATAACTATAAGGATTTAAAATTTAAAAGTTCAATTCAACGTATTTGTGATGGGTACATTTGCTCGTGTAGATACGTCGTAATGTTAGTTTAATGACATTTTTTTACTAAATTTTCCTCCGAATTCTGAGGAATTATTTAAGAAAGATAATTGAAGAAAGATTTTATAATATTGAACTCGATGCCTAGTAAAACAAACAGGGTTAATAATTTCATATGAAGCATTGGAACACTTAATATACAGCATTCTTAACACGTTTTTACATAAGGTGGTTGTAGCATTACTTTACACCGACTTCAAAATTATAAAATCTTTTTTTAATTTATTTTTTTAACAAAATCAAAGTTTGCTTTATTTTATGTTATGTAAATTTATTTTTTACTTTTTGGTTTATTTATTTATTGAAGTCGGTTTTTTTTTGTTAAAATTTAATTAAAAAGAAGAATATACGGAATTTTAAAGAATAGTTTGCAAATAGGTGGCTTTAAAAAGAATGTAACATTACGTAAGCTTAGTAAAAATTTTAAGTAAGAAGTTCAAAGAAAAACTCATCCTAGGAATGCAAGATCATTTTCACTGAATGTACTGTATTGTATATGCCTACATATAGATTCTAAATGGGTAGTTGCGGTCTTACCTCCCGCGTCGCGTCGTTAAGACTTTAGAATATTTTAACAATCATGACAGCATCTACTTATCACGTATTACTAATACTTGTATTCTAGGTTGTGAAGGGTTGAGAGTTCGATTCCCACTCGGTGGAAAAAGAATTTTTATTTCACCACTGTTTCTTAACACGCGATGCCTCGAGAAAATTCGGTAAAAAGTGGGGAACTGGATGTCTTAACACTAGGTTCCTTCTGCCTACTCTGCTGTATGCGGAATCCAGCGTGAAGCTGATTTGATTGGGAAGGGGAATGCGTTAAGCTACTTAGAAGTGATAAATCTGTACTGTTTACTACTTAATACGTATTATTCACTCAAACACGAAATAGATTTCCATTCCGACATCTTTTATTAAGATTTTCTTCCACGTTTTCAAAAAAGATAAAACCAAGATCAAAAACATCAGAAAGTAAAAAGGAATTTCGTACTTGAAAATATTACATTTTATATTTACTAACTAGAATCTACTAAAGTTTTTAATCTTTTTTAGAAGCTAAACGTAAGATGCACATATCAGAGTAGGCCGAGGGAACTTGGGACCTAGTGTTAACACACTTCCGTTCCCCATTTTCCGCTGTATTCTCGAAGCATTTCGATTTGAGTGGCGCTTTGGCATATTACCAGAGCTAGGAAATGAAATTATTAAATATTTCGTTGCCCGAGTGGGATTCGAACCCACAACTGTCGCATTTACAGTAAGTAATAACGCAATTGTGCCCCTGCGCTACGACTACGAAAGAGAAATATATATGACTATTATTTTATTCAATTGTTTTTTTTTTATAAACGACCAAACCGTAAGTGTAAAACCGGAAAAGGCTCCACTTGACGGCGCGCCTGTACGTTGTGCTAAATTTATTCCGGTTGAATTTAACTACAAAGAGTAATGCGAGAGTTGGTTAAATGCCAGACTTTCAACTTGATTTTTAATGTTAAATGCGTAATGTTAATAAATATCTTTGGCATAATATTATCTGTTATTCTTTATTGGTTGGATACCTTAATGCGTAAAATTTAAAACAAAATATATTTTCTGTTAGCTTTACGATGTATCCCAAACATAGCAAGACGAGTATGCAGAGAGAACGAAGCGTTAGGACACACAGTTCTCCATTTTCTGCCGAATTCTGGAGGCATTGCGTGTTGAATGGCGGAACTCAACGCCGCACCGCAACGGCGATACCAGAGCGAAGACATGAAAGTATTAAATATTTCATTTCCTCGAGTGGGAGTCGAACCGACAACCTGTCGCGTTTACAGTCATACGCTTGGGTACCTGCGCCACGACTGCCCTCAATACAAATATATTATTCATAACATAAGTATGAAACAATTTAAAAAATATATTTATACGTAGACTACTTAAGTATTTAGCATAAATACATAGACTGTTTACATACATACCTATATAGCAGTTAAATGAAAAAAATATCATGTTAAATAGATCTTTAACAAACAAAACAGGATTTTATGTTTTTTTTTTACCAGACAAGAAGGCAACAAGGTGCTAGAAACAAAGACATCTATTTTAAACTACAAAATCTTCTGTTAAAACCTCTTGGAACAAAATCAATAATCCTCTTTGGTTAGAAGTAACACGCTCCAGGCGGCGGTGGTTGAAATATGTTTGTATCAAATAAGTTGTTGAAAACGCTGCAGTATATGTATATTATTTAAATAATCATATCGAAGTGTGAAAGTATGGAATAAGTTTTTAATAAAATAAATATTTACTTGTTATTTAATAATCTAACATATTTTTTGATAATTAAGTAAAGTGAAGATAAACTTTTGTCTCGAAAAACTGCGACTGTAATCACGATGGTTGTGGGCTCGATTCCCACTGGGGGGATGAGTTAATATTTTCTTTTCTTCGCTCTAGTAACAAGGCAAAGCGGGGTGCAAAATCCTGCAACTATAACAACAATGCCTCAAAAAAGTGGAACAGGGAGTGTCGTAACACTAGGTTCTCTAGCTACTCTTCTAAATGCGGGACACAGCGTGACGATAAAATTAGGTTTTAGTTGTTGTTAATCTACAAAATAAATGCATAAATTCTGTATAAGTATGTACATGCTATATATAACAGCTTCTCTATATTTGGTATATCAGTAAAGTATATTGTAGTGCACGACACCTGACAAAGTTTCAAGCAGTACAGGTTTAGGTTGTTTGCTATTCCGGTCAAAGTTTCAGTCGCGACCGCGGGGGCAGTTTCCAGTTTTCTCCCTAACTTGGCACCTTCGGCCTCTAAATTAGGAAACATTTCACTTTGTTGATAATAAATAACTATTTGCTCTGTAAATATCGCAAAACCTAATATTGAAAATTTTAAATTTGAAAAAGTTACATACTAAGGTAAAAATTTATTCAAAATCGTTGCCTTTATTATAACAAAATAAAATTAGCTTTTTCTTGCGATTTCGTCTGCGTGGGAAGCTAAAATTATATAATTTTTAAAATTGTGATTCGATTACAATTAAACAAACACTATCTGTTAAGGGATGTTTCCCAAAATACATTACTGAGCCGTTTCTGAGATTAGTGTGCACAAACGCACAGACAAACAGTCAATAATTTTAAATGCTATTGTCTGATAAATGCCTCTCTATCTTCCATGTACGGACATCGATAACTACATTTTTATTATATGTAATAGAATAGGTGGATAATATTAAATCGCAATACGCTACGTGTCCGATTAATATATTAAGGAAAAATAATTGGAGGCTAAATTACATTTATATGAATCGAATTTTACCAAATAAATCAATGACTGCCCTATTTCAATATAATTGAGCAGCAGTTGGGTGAACTCTAATTAATACTAATATGTGCGGTAGCAGTTTACTCAAACCAACAATAGAAGTTCAACCTTGCAAGGCTTACAATTGTATAAACGTAGATCTAGGAAATGGAAGGTAAAAAGAAATTTCGAAATTTCAAAAGTCATATTACAATATTATCTCCTTCTACCTATAATGAGAAGTGTAAAAATGAGAAAAAAATATAGGTCAACGATCTCGTTGGTATTATAAGAGGTAAGCTTTCGAATTATTGACTCATTAAATTGATTGCAAAACCATAGGGTTAAACAATTTAATGAATATAAATTAAAATCAGCTTTACGTTTTACCCCACACACAGCAAAGTAGGCAGAGACAACCTAGTGCTAAGACACTCCGTCTCCCACTTTCCGTCGAATTCTGGAGGCGTTGCGTGTTGAGTGCCGGAACTTAACGACGCGCTTTGCCACGACGCCATAGCGAAGAAATGAAAATATAAATTTAAATAAATATTTCATTTCCTCGAGTGTCGATCGTACCCACAATAAGTCGCGTTAACAATCACACGTTTCCTGCGCCACGACTGGCCTCAGATTATACTAGAGTTAGATTTTTAATGAGATCTATATCTCATTTAGAAAAATGTTAAAATTATGAAAAGTAAACACAGCTTCTTTATGCCCTCGTGACCTAAGTCGTATAAGCAAGACAATGGTCCACTCAGAGGCTGTTACGCGACCTCTTAGGTATGTTTTTGTTCCAGGAAGATGTTCGTTTAATAAATTAGATAGTCACGCTTGTGATGAGCTGTAAAGAAAATTAAATATAGAGTTCGTAAGCTGAATGCGAGTAACATTGTTTTGTTAGTGCCTTCCTTGTCTCTATATTGAATTTAAATTTGAAAATATTTTTTTTTTACTCTTACACATCGTGTGGGGTGAATAGAGAGAACCTACTATTACCGCTTGGGTGGTTAAGTTACTCACTTTCCTCCCATCTACATTATAACAGACATATATATATTTTTATGTATTCATATTTTGATAAGTTCGCCCTGGCACTAAGGAAACTGGCGTTGAATTCCGTCGCTACGAACACGCAATGCCTCGAAAAATACAGCGGAACGGAACGTGGAACGGAGTGTCTTAACACTAGATTCTCTCCTACTCTGCTAAATACGGGATACGTGAAGTTGATCTTTATACTCAAACCAGTCTAGCATCATATATTTTTATTTTTATTTTTTTTTTTCAAATAATTTATTTAAAACGTTCTCTCTGTTATAAATATAAAATATCAATTCACAGAAAACAATATAAACTGTAAAAACATACAATTTTGCAAAACAAATTCTAACATGATTTGAATCATAGCATAAGTCTCATCTTCATAAGTTATAAGTTATTACTTCAGTCAATATTACGTAACATCCTAGAGATTTCCTTCAAAGTTTAAAAGCTATTATTCACGAACTACACTAAAGATTTATTACTTCTTAAATTCGTGTAAGTAGACAGCTCTCTGGTCCAATGTTTGCCAATTTGCTCTTCTCTAGCTAGTTCATTGCTCAACTTCAAACCGTTTTTAATGTCCATTTCTTAGCAACGACATCAAAAATTTTCAATCAAGACATTCATCATAAAAAAATCAGCTTCACGCACACGGCAGAGTAGGCAGAGGTAACCTAGTGTTAAGACACTCCGTTCTCCACTTTCCGCCGAGTTCTGTAGACATTGCGTGTTGAGTGGCAAAACTCAACGCCGCGCTTTGCCTCGACACCAGAGCGAAGAAATGGAAATATAAATTTAAGTAAATATTTCATCTCCTCGAGTGGAGTTCGAATCCACAACCAGTCGATTTTACAGTCACACTTTGTGCCCCTGCGCCACGACTGGCCTCATCATTCATCATCATTATAACTTTACCCTTTCCTATGCCCACTGCTGAACATAGGCCTCCTCCGTCCCGGTCCCTGCATGGAGTGGCTCCTGGCGACCTTGACCAGGAGGGCCTCCCCACTTCATCGCGTTGTTTAGTTGGTGGTTCTCCTCGCTACGTGTCCGGCGCACTGTCGGTAGCTTTTGTTCTCTCTCGTAGGGAAATACCAAATATTGCTCTCTCCATTACCCACTGGGTGACCTTGACCCTTCTTATGAGACATATACGAGTGGTTAGCGGTCACGTCTCACCTCATAATACGTCATTAATGGCAAGTTATCAACACATAGTACATTGTATAAGCAGTTTTATGTTGAGATACTGAAATATTTTAAACGTAAAGATAATCAAGATATTGTGAAGAGTACTTATTTAGAAAATGCGAATGCCATGCGAACGCATGGCTTAGTGGTCAGAGCGCCTGGTCGGTTTTCAGGAGGCGCGGGTTCGAGTCCCGCTACGTTCAAATTTTTATACGTTTTCTAAATAAGTATTTTTCTTTCCTAAGTGTGGAATAACACTTTAAAAATGTTTAAAAATATTGTGAAGAGCTTATTGTTGCAATTGCTTTTGCTATTTAATACCTTTTGTCCTGTTTATACAGTTTCACACTATATCCCGCGAGTAGAAGAGAAGGCAGAGGGATCCTACTGTTAATACACTCCGCTCCCCATTTCCCGCCGAATTATGGAGGTATTGTTTGTAAAGCACAACCTGTCGCATTTACAATCTTATTATAGCCAATATGTAAATATTACAATTACATGCATTACTCATCATAACCAGCACAGAAAAATGTATGAACCATGTTTTAATATGGAAATCAAATCAAATTTAATTAAATCATCTTCACGCTGTATCCCGCACACAGCAGGGTAGGCAGAGGGAACCTAGTGTTAAGACACTCCGTTCCCCAATGTCCGCCGAGTTCTGGAGACATTGCGTGTTGAGTGGCGGAACTCAACGCCGCTCAAAAGATCGAATAAATGAAAATATAAATGTAAATAAATATTTCATTTCCTCGAGTGGGGTTCGAACCCACAACCAGTCGATTTTACAGTCACACTTTGTGTCCCTGCGCCACGACTAACCTCTAAAAGCAAATGAAATATGAAACATTCCCAAAAGAGAATGTGTGGGAATCTCAGCGCCATACCGAAATGACTTCACACGCATTTTTTCTGCGTTTATTTTAATATACGTACACAACATTGCTCCCCTCATTAAGAAGAAAGCTCTTTACATTTTTTTTCATAATGAACCTGCCAGAGCACCTTTTCATCGCGCCTACCGAATGCTGAAAACAGTATAACCCTTACTCTAATTCCTTAAGATTTACTTAACATAATGAACCTCTGCGAAGAAAAGACTGTAGTTTTACTTTATTAGATTTTTTTTACAACAGGTATATTATATATGTTTTATTTAGGGGATGCAATAGCATTAACTTTTTAATATCTTTTTTTATAATTGTACAACACTAAAATTTAATAGACCTAAACTTAACTTGAAAGCTTAAAACAGTAATATATAAGTTCATTAAATTATATTATTTAAAGAGGCTGATATATTAAAAAGAGGAAGTATTATATAGCAAATTTATTTACTTTCTTTACTTCACGCTTTATCCCTAGCGGGATAGTCAGAGAAAAAGGAGCGCCACATGCTACGGTAATATAGCAAACTATTTTGAATAATTCACGTTAAAAATATTGCTATGCATCTAACAAGATCTGAAGACAGCATAAATTAAGTAATCCTAATTAAGTTAGGTAAGTATCTTTTACAAAATTAGATCATCAAAGTTTTACTTTTTGTTTTTGTTTTTCAGCGTTGACTTAAGAATTTTCTTCGTGTAAATTAAATCAAAATAAATCAGCTTCACGCTGCATCTCGCATGCAGCAGTGTAGGCAGAAGGAACCTAGTGTTAAGACACTCGGTTCTCCATTTATCGCTGAATTACGGAGGCATTGCATGTTGAGTGGCGGAACTCAACGCCACGCTTTGCCTCGACACCAGAGCGAAGAAGTAGAAATATACATTTAAATAAATATTTCATTTCTGTTTCGAGTGAAGATAGAACCTACAGCCACTAGCGTTTACTTTTAGCCCTGTGCCACGACTGGCCTCATGTTAATTCATTTGTTATTAACAATATAATTAAATAAGGTATAATAAGTTGAGAGAGTATGTAGTTGAGAGATAAAACAAAATTAATATATATGTATATAATTTAAAAGTAGTTAGAAGGGAATATCCGAAAATTAAGATCAGTTGCATACCATCAAAAAGGCCGGCCGTGAAAGAGGAAAGGCTATAGCTGAAAATGATCCTTTTAGATGATTAATATAATAATATAAAAAAGCAGTTAAATATCTACAATATCTTACTTCTACTTTTTATACTTAATATTCACAAGCCCACACCAGCTACATGCGTACACGGGGTGAGTCATGACTCACGAATCACACAGGCAGTAACGTCTCTAACGGCACAGTACGGCGCTACGTCGACCAAGCGATGAATTACACTCGCAACTTCACTGAATAATTAATGAAAGCAGCCCAACTTCTACGATTTTAGCAAAGTTTTAATATTAAGAGCATTCCGTTCAGTATTCTGATATCTGAAACAAGGAAGTAATTTCTAATCTTTGTTTCTTACATGGAACAATTCAGGAATAAGCTATAAAAAACACCCCTGCATAAAACTAAAAAGAAATTTACCTAGCCCAATAGTTTATTAGGATTAACAGTCGGAATAATAATATGAATCTAACTAATACCTCGATTATGTAAATCCGTTCAGAGGTTCTGGAGATATGAGGTAATACATACAAGATACGCGCGAAAAACATAACCCTTCCCTAGCAGTCGGGAATAATGCTTTGCAAATTTCGCCTTTACTTTTACATAAAATTAATAAAATATCAGATTTTTTCTTTTCTACTAAAACTGCTGATGATGATAATGATGATAAAAACTGTTCTATAACTTGGATTAGGCTTTGGACTTTTTCTATGGCAAAATTCGTAGATAATTGGTGCTTAAATTCATA
Organism: Heliconius erato demophoon; assembly: GCA_018249695.1. Lineage (NCBI taxonomy): Eukaryota > Metazoa > Arthropoda > Insecta > Lepidoptera > Nymphalidae > Heliconius > Heliconius erato. The sequence continues at coordinate 16,333 of DWQW01005458.1, forward strand.
ATTCTAGGTTAACTGGATGTACCCTTTTAATATTCCTAATTCCTGAGATAAAAGCTCTTGACAAACAGACATACAGACAGACAGACGGACAAAAAAATTATATTATAAGGGTACATATCATTTTTAATTGAAGTGACAAAGTAAAATAATACAATTTATAATTTTCAATATTTATTTTAAAGGCTTTTTATTTAATGGTATATTCTTATACTTATCCAATAAAGACTTAAAAGTGAAATAAATAACTTCTTCCAATTAATCTAATATGGAATAGAAGATAACGAGACTACAAATTTATGTAAAACACGTTTTACAACACGCTGAAAATCCAATTGTTGCAAAATTATCCAAATTAATTATTGAACTATGTAACACTATTCTGAGTTCACTGTTAAAATAGTGGTGGAAAATAAACGTTGTTTTTTGCATAGACTCTTTTCTTGAAGCTATCAACGGCACCTGTAAAACTCCCTGAAGAGGTTTCTGGAGATATCCATAACGTCAGGAGATTTGAAGAGATCATTTTCAGCAAATAAATTAATATAACGTGAAAAACATGTAATCGTATGTTGCCATAAAATATACAATTAGTTAATTATGAAGAATAATTATAAATGTGAACTTTTATTTTAATTACTATATTTATTAATCAAACTTCCTTTTTCACTGCATATTTAAATGCATATTTTGACAATTTAATAGTGCATATAATATATTCGATGTATGAAACTTCAAAATATATTTTCAATAATATTTAAACCGAAATCCCATTTATTTTCACTTAGCTTCAAACCTATCAAACAGCAAGTTCCTACAGTGCCAGTCCAAAACTGATCGACACGAGTCGATGTAATCTGGTTTGCAGTGAACTTCGATCTGTCCGGGTGTCAGGACATCTCTACATATCCGATTCTGTCTGAAGTGTTGATTAATATTGATTGGTAATCACCGCTGACGTCAGATCCGGCCGTCACTTCACTCTGAGATCAAACGAGTAAATAATTTATTTTGTTTTCATTAATTTAATATATAGTAAGCAGAGGAAGTCTTGTGTTAAGACATTCCGTTCCCCACTTTCCGCTAAATTTTTCGAGGCATTATGTGTTGAATGGCGGCTTTTCTCTTGGTGCCAGAGCGAGGAAATGTAATATTAAAAAATCATAAATTGGGGCTCAAACCCACAACCGTTGCATTACAGCTATCCTTGTGCCGCTGCGTCTCGATGGCTTCCAAATCGTGCAAAATTAAATATCTGTTAATAACTGACTTATATGTGCTTATTTTATTATTATAATGTTATACCCTTCCACACTTTCGAAGTGTTAGAGTGCGTAATGTTTCTTATCTCTATATATAATAAGACAGTAAAAATATTTTGTCTGTACATTTAGTAATTTTGACTGAAATGGATAGAGGGACACTTAAAAAGACTAATAGAAAGCAAAAAGATTTTTTTTGAATTTCTT
>DWQW01005459.1:0-17797 GCA_018249695.1 Heliconius erato demophoon
TTTAAAAATGTATCGGTTCACTTTTTACATTTTTTTATTATTAATGTGTGATAGATGTTATGGAGTAATATATCATTTGAACGGTGAGTAATTATTTTAAATTTCTTTTATTATTCACAAAAAATATTGTATTTTTTTTGGAACAAGACATATAAGTGAACTATTTTTTATTCAGTAATTTTTCTCAGATTTTTGTGATAACGGGGCATGGTAGAACAAAAGCTATATTTAAAACTATAATAAAATAGATAAAACAGGATATTAAAGTTGTCGTGAATTCAATTTCCACTGAATAAAACGTGAAACTAAAAAAAAATATATCCTGTAATTCGATCCAAATTGAGAAATATTTTCTTTTATTATTTTCCCTCTTCTAAACATACTTTATATATAGCATTTAGTGACAAAGATTGTCAAATAGTCCAGAATATTGTTGGTAAAAGGTGGACTTATTCCTAGACAAGGATTTTTTTTTGAGTCAATCTGTGGGTGTGGGAGAAAATTAAAAGTTTTCAGGCTTTAAAGTGCAAGAATTAATGTATCTGGATTGTAATTACTCATAAGCATACATTTTTACTCTTTCGTTCTAAAGAGGTAGAGCGCAGTGTTCGTGGACGAAATGTTGAGAATAAAATTTTATATTAAGTTTTACTTGCCAAATCCGCAATTCGTTTTTCAGAGCTTCACGCTGTATCCCGCATAGCAGGTTAAATAGGGAGAGTATAAGCATTCATTCCGGAGATTTCATGTTTAGTGGTGGAATTAAACGCCACTTTTTTCTTTCTAAAACGAAGTAATAAATATAATTAATGGCCTCGATGGCACCGCTATGGGACGATAAATTAATCTAAATAATAAGCTGTTGTCTGTAAGGTCGGTGTACAGACGATAATAACGACATAAGCAGACATTTATTAAAGTTGCAAATTTTTATGAATTGAATTATTATTTTTTTTTTTATTACAAAGAATTATTTAATTAAGAGGCCCTTGTGGCGTAGGAGCACAAGGATGCGACTGTAGACGTAACGCTTGTGGGTTCCATTTCGTCCCTCTTGGGGTATGACATATTACGAGGCAAAGCGTGACGTTAAGATCCGTCACTCATATTAAAAGATAGACAACGATAGATATTAAAAAAACAAATATAAAAAACTCCATATACTATGTAATTTGAACAAAAGAACATATTATATTAAAATAAATTTACTTGTTCAAATAAAATCGTAACTAATCAGTATTTGTACATAAAATATATTTTTTGACCAAAACAATGGTTTTATTATTACTGTAAAATAACTGTATTATTAAATTGCGTGAAACTTTAGCTTCTTGAGTCCCGTACCCGAAGGGTACAACGGCCCTATGACTTAGACTTGCTGTCCGTCGGTCCGTCTGTCACTACGCGTACCTCAAAAACCATGATAGTTAGATAGTTAAATTTTTAATATACGATATATCTGTTGCCGCTTTAACAACAAATTTAAAAAAATTGAAAAACTTAAACTGACTCCCATACAACAAACGTGACTTTTTTTGCCATTTTTATAACGATAAAGGCACGGAACCCTTCGTGTACGAGTCTTAATGCCGCGTTTTTGCCTCCACACCTGAGCGAAGAAATTCTTTTACAAAATTCTTTTAAATGGAAAAGAATATTGTTTAAAGAAATTACAAATACAAACAACAGATACTTAAAATATTAAGGGCAAACCTTCATTAGTTCTTAAAATGTTTAATATTAATATGATAATTTAATCGTTTTAAAATGATAATTTAAATGAGTATTAAGCATTTAGAAAACAGATTTAGCAGAGTCAATATCACGACTTCATTATTTTACTTGAAAAACAAGAATGATTTAATCTTAAAAAAGTTTTCTGAATGTACTTAATATGATTAAAATCATCATTTACTACACATATGAACTAAAATTTTAAGATTGACCTTCTATTACATAATATATTTCCTAATTAGTTCTTTGATTTTCACGATTATTATACATTTTAAATGAAACTATTTAAACCGGATTAATCCTTTATATTTGGGATTATATATTTTTGGACACCCGGTGCATCGAAAACTTTGCAGTAGTCTATGTTCACAGATAGACCTACGGAGACTCAGAGAATAAATATTTTTGTTCGAGGCAGACCGCACGTTTTATCGTCAATTCTCATAGTCAATTGGAACCGAAATAAATTATTTCCAATGATGGCATCCTCTGCTTGCCGCAGTTTTTTTCCAGGCAACTATGTTTTATATTGTTGAGAAAAGAATAAGCTTTAATTTTATATATAATTCATAAAAAAAACACATAAGTGGAAATTATTAACATCAAGTGATCTGTTTAAACTAGGCAACCCTGGGCTTGTGGCAGATTGAGAGCTGGCAACCATTATTTTTCCAATTCCTTATGCGATTTTCTTTCAAAAATAATTCTTTATACTAATTGCCTGAGGGCAAGCATGGCGTAGTGGTAACAAAAAAACTATAAGTTAGGAAATGAAATATTCGATATTTTCAATTCCTAATTGTGGTAACGAGGTAAAGCGCAGTGTTGAGTTTCTCCACTCAACCAACTCGCACTGAGTTCGCTCTAGAATTCAGCGGAAATTAGAAAATGGAAGTGAAGAAATCACTATAAATGCCCTGGAAACATAAATTATGGCATGAACTTAATTTACTGTACTAGATTAACAATTGTACAGTTCAAGTAGGGAAGCCGCGAGGGGTCGCTAGTATATAATATACCGTGCATAATATTATAATTATGTATATTACAGTAAAGCGGAAAAAATGAAATTCTTATAATGCTATGTAGGTAAACTATTCTACTACTAACTATTCTACACGGATAAAGCTGAGAGGAAACATCGCGATTTCTATACATATAACATATTTTAAACTTGTTTGTTCAGGCTCATGTACTGCCCAGCTATACCGATTTTTAAGGGACTATCACTAGAAGAGGTTGTGTAGCAAGAAATAGGCTGTATTTGATTTCGAGAGAAAAATCGCGCGCGAGTACCTACCGGCCAGACATATATACCTAAAATAACCAAACGTTTTTCTATTAAATATGACATTTTTTTCAATAAAAATCAAATAAAATCGCAAATGTTTCAATTTGCTTAGTGTTTACCAATATAGATAAAAAATCTATTTTCCCCAAATAACAACTCTGAAATAATATTACAGAAAATCGTAAAGTTCAAGCGGGTGAACATAATATACATAATAAAATCTACATATTTAGATGAATGTGAGTACGAGTACATTCTATGTAATTGTAAAGCAACTAAATAGCTGTACGTACTATGACCTATTTATATCCGTCAAGAAGTTCCGATGTTGTGCGTTTACAAACGTGCAGACAAAAGTGTTTAAATACTTATTTAGAAAACGTATAAAAAATTGAACGTAGCGGCACTCGAACCCGAGCCTCTTGGAAACCGACCAGGCGCTCTGACCACTAAGCCATACGTACTCATCGAGCTACGTCGAAATTTTTATATGCTTGTTATAACTTATTTATGTTGTTAGCATCTCTGTAGGTCTGTACAAATTTCCACTACCCAAAGATAATTACTAAGAAATATCGTCTGGCAAGAGAGAATGTTATTTATTAAATATTTTTATACTTTTTTAAAGTGTTATTCCACATTTAAGAAAGAAAAATACTTATTTAGAAAACGTATAAAAAATTGAAAATATCGGGACTCGAACCCGCGCCTCCTGGAAACCGACGTGTGCTCATATGCCGATGTATGATAAGCCACAGTCACAATCTAGTTTGTATACACCTGCACACTGTAAAGGAATGTTACTTTTCACTGGTCTCAAGAATTGACTCACTTTCTTGTTAGGCTTGAATATTGTTTTTATGGAAGCTCTTCTTAAGATGTTGCCAACCCTGTCTGTAACACCCTTCAAGTATGGTAGAAGTTGCGGCTGTCTCTCTACTGTGGATAAACCTACCTATTACATAAAGTTTGATGAACCCCTAATCCTCGTTAAAGAAAATCGATTTATTTCTAGAATGATCCGCGAGGCTATCGAAATACAAAAACATTCTAATTTTAAAAGAGAGGACGGCTGGAAGCTTTCTGCCACCTGGGACCTACTCATAAAATCTTTGAAGTCTCAAATCCACCATACCAGAGGCCAAGATACTCTAGTTAGCTCATTCATCAGGAATCCAGGGCAGTGAGCGTGGAAATTAATTGAGCGGTAGTTTGATATCATAATTATGTCAACTGCCAGACGAATGCCACCTCAGTCTACCCATGACCACGGACTACTGCAAAATATTAGAAACGTCGGGTTTCCAAAAATTTATAATACCAAATATACGCGATCAGTCCGGTTAAAATAGTTTCATTTATATTGTATTATTGTTCTTTTAACTCTCTAAGTACTTAATCCTAAATATATCAAAGCACGAATACACAGGTTAACTGTTACGTTAATTTATAACAATATTAGGTTCTTGCATATGGAATTAGCGTTACGTCGTACTGGCTACGTTAATCTCAAATTTCTCCTCTTTGGTTCGGAGTTTCAAATTAAAATTTGTACAGCTATTTATACATATATTTTTGTATTTCGTTAACCGTCATTCATTTGTTTTTTTTCTTCTTTATTTTCCTGTTGACGTCACTCACTTTAGAAAATGGAAAACTTGAAATATCGCATTATTTACAAGTACGGAATCAACTGTGGCACCAGAGACAGATCAAAGGGTTAATTATGTATAAGGGGTCGTGACGCAAAAGCAATGATTGGTTTCAATGTTTTCGTTCTGGAAATTTCGACCTACAGAACAAGCTTCGTGGACGGAGATCCAAGTTGATAATGAAAAATTCAAAGCTAATGTGGAAGCGGATCCATCGCAAACCACAGCTTAGCTAGCTGCAGGCTGCGGTGTTAGTGATAAAATTGTTTCAATCACTTGAACCAAATTGGGAAGAATAAAGAGCTTGAAAGGTGGATCCTCACGAATTGAGTGAAGCAAACCAGCAATCGCGCCTCGACTGCTGCATTACGTTCCTTTACCGGTACAATAATTTAATTTTTAAATCGAATCTTCAACCTGTGATAAAAAATGGATTTTCTACGATAATCGGAAGCTCTCATCGCAGTGACTAAACCCTGGCAAGCCAGTCAAATCCTTCTTCAATTGAACTAAAAAAGTTACTTTTGTAGTCTAGTGCTGGTGTCGTTCTTACAGTTTTCTCAAATATGGCCAGACAATTACGGCAGACGTCATGACAGATAAGCTAGCTGCTAAACATCCGAAACTAGGCAATCGCTTCTATTGTAAGGAACTTCAAACCATGATGGAAAAGTTATCTACTAAATAACCGAAACTGGTCAACCGCTGGTGAAGCAAAAGCATGAAGCAGCACGACAACGCTAGACCACACACTGCACAACAGACGGTTACCAAATTAGAAAAGCTTTAAATGGAATGCCTAAGACATCTATCGTACTCCCCAGATATTTCTCCATTCCAGATGCAGATTACCATTTAAAATTCGGATAACTTCTTGCAAGGGAAAAAAGTCAACTCCGATGAAGCAGCCTTTGTTCATGCTTTGATTGCTTACACTGCTGTATGCCGGATACAGCATAAAGCGTGAAAAATATTACAAAAATATGTACTCATATTACGCAACGTTCAATTATTTACAAAATGTTAACAGTTAATAAAGTTCATTTCAACAGAAACTGAATATGAAAAAATGCCGAGTCTATTTGAACTAGACAACTATGAATCATGTCTCGACAGTCCGGAAGCCGTCTATTGTGTAGCAAGCATGGAGCTGTATGGTGATTCAAATAATAAAATTTACAATACCATACGAGTAAGTACAAATAAAGTTTTTTTTTTTTTGTAAATAAAAAAAGATCCAGGCCGTCGTAGCGCAGGGCATAAGCGTGTAACTGTAGTGCGACTGTTGTGGGTTCGATTCGCACTCGGAGGAATGGATTATTATTTATTAATATTGTCATTTCTTCGTTCAAGGTGAAGTGCAAAATGTAATAAAAACAATGCAAAAACTCTCGTATCTTTTGTTTATGTTGAAACAAAAACGTAATTTTTCTGTGCGTTAAAAGCTAACTAAGAAAAAGCTTTGAGGTACTACTAGCAATATTTACTCCCCACTGACGCACAAGTATCTATCAATGGTCGGACTTAATATTTTTTATTCCTTTATTCCTTTATGGCCTTTATGATGCCAGTCGTAACGTGACACGAGGCGCAAAATATGACTGCAAAATCGACTGGTTGTAGGTTCGATCCCCACTAGACAAAATGAAATATTTAATTACATTTATATTTTCATTTCTTCGCTTTGATATCGAAGCATTGCGGGGCATTGAGTTCCGCTACTCAACACACAATGCCTCCAGAAGTCGGCTGAAAATGGGAAGCGGAGTGTTTTAACACTAGGTTCCCTCTGCCTACCATGCTGTGTGCGGGATACAGCGTGAAGCTAAACATTTATTTATTACAGGAGTACTCACAGCAAAAGTTCAAACACTTCAATTATTCTACCATCGAGAGAGGGATATGTGTTACAAAAACCTGTAAGAAATACATGCAAAAGTCTAAGTTAAATATAAAAGAAGACCTAGAACACATTCTGGAGGGATGCCTTAACGAAATTATAAAAGAAAAATATGGTCTAAGTACACGGATATACAGGTTGAATTGTGATAAAGCAGCGGAAGAACAAATAAATATTGATATTTTGGATTATACAGTGGCAATATTATTTGTTATTTTACTTATTGTTATTGTATCTGGAAGTTACTATGACTCACAATATAACAATAAAACAAATGGAAAAGGAAGTGCAGGTGAGATTATTTTCCATGTGTATAAATATGTTATAATTTTTTTTTATATAAAAGAAATTAAAAGTACTAAAGCTGCACCTATCATAGTACAGTTGCATGATCACTAGAGTTAATATCTATGAGCTGAGAAAATAGGTTTAAGAATATTAGCGGTACTTCATATTCAAGTCAAATATTCGAATATAATCAGTGTCCCACATGGAAATCGGACCCACAACTATTGCAATATCATTCAGACGGTGTATCGCTGCACCGCGACGGCATTCAAGGCTGTGTTTTTTATTAGATTTTAGCTTTAAACGGAGATAATGAACAAGAACGTGCTTAGTTGGTTTAAGCGCTTCAAAATGACAAAAAGATTTATGAAGTAGAAGTGAGCGATAAGAAGGGTAGGAGGGGTCTTAGGTTAACCTAAATATAATATCAAAGATGTGATAGATAAAAGGTCACGTAAAAAGTATAAGGACCCCCTCGGAGGCCATATTTTAAGAGGTTAATGAGAGTGGACGAGGCGAAACAGGTATGCAGAGACTGTAGATTTTGGCGCTCCGTCCTCTGTGACTAGGTAGGGAAACAGTGTGAAGCTAAGTTAATATAGAAATGGAGTACCTTAACCCTAGGTTCTGACTGTCCTGGTCTATCCGGGAGTCAGCGTATGCATGTCATAAGTTATATGTCTATCTTTTGTAAATAAGTCACAATAAGACATTTTGTGAAAAAGTTATTGAAAATTGTAAGGTGATAGTTCACCGTTCTTTATTTGACGAAGATATTGAAACTTGCAAGTGAAAGTTATTCTATTATCAAATTTTTTTTTGAAGATAAGTTTTGTCTTTTATAGCATATAATTTGGATATACATATACTTTTCGAGGAAATGTAAAATAACAATAATTTAACGCTCTGTTTACGGCCGCAAGCCTAGGCCCGAGTCCCGCGGGCGCCGTTGCCGCTGATGGAATCCTCTACTTGCACTTTCTCAGAATTATGAAAATTAATTGAATGAATAAATTATATAATCAATCTGTTGGCAAATGCAGCATAATAAAGGAATTATTGGTGGTATGCGGGCGAAGCCAGGAGTGCGCCGCTAGTATTAAATAAGATTACTTCTTTTAATAATATTGTAATATATTTCCAGAAAATAAACAAAATAATGTACTACTTTGCTTTTCTGTGTTTCGTAACACTGAGAGATTGAGAAGTGAACCTAATATCGATGAAAGACTTCTTGAATTAAAAGGGCTTTATGGAATGAAGTAAGTAAAATGACACTAAGTTAATATAATTAGCGTAACACTAGGTTCCTCTACCTATCCTGTTATATGTGATCATAGCGTTAAGCTATTTATAAACTTCTAAATACAAAACAAATATAATATATATATAGATAGATGGCATAGAACCGTAATCTTGCTTGTTACCTTTATGTATATATTTTCAAAGTGGGAACCGAACTCAAGATCTCTAGTTATGTGCTTATATTTGAATTAACTACCACTCAAATATTAATACACTATTTTTTTAGGACTATCTGCCAAATTCTAGTGGTGTTTGGTCACTCGCTATTCACCTTATCTGGATTTGTTAGTGATCCTCATAATTTCGAAAAGGTATGGCATAAAATATATTTGTATCTTAAAAATTCATTTCAAATTTTAACATTTACTCATTCATTCATTTTAGCCTTTCTTAATCTGGACATACATAGGTTTTCCCCAAAGATTTTCACGACGATTGATTGTGCACTAATCGTATTCAGAGTTCGCACCCTTAAACAGATCGTCGATCCACCTGATGGAAAGGCTGTCCACTGAGCCTCGTCCAAACGGACAGTTGGACTGAAGGCTCAGTGGACAGGACGGAGACGTAACTCAGGAACTTTTCCGCCCCAAAAGTCATCGGTTTTTTTCGCTATATGTCCAGCAAAATGCCATTTAAGCTGGTTAATCTTCAGAGCAATGTCGGTTACTTATGTTTGCCTAGGGATATTTCCATTTCTGATTCTATCACGCAACAAAACTCTCTCTCTTTTTCCCACTTTGTGACCATGAGCCTTCTTAAGGAACATATAGTCAGCAGCTATGTCGCACTCTCATATGACATCACTGGTATCACACTAGTCATAGACTTCGTTTTGAGAGGCACACGAAGATTTTTTATAATTTCCCGAACGGTGTCCATTCGAGCTGGATTCAATGAGAAATATCTTTCTCGTAGTAAGACTTCATCCCAGATATATGCAATAGTCAACAACTTCGAGGGTAGTGTTCCCAATAATAACTGGTGCAGGTGGTGGTGACAACATGAGCATTTAAGAAAAACAACTTCAACAGATTCAATGGTGTCTGTGTCTTCTCTTTGCCTTTTTAATACCTGCGGTTGAGATGATTTGTGGTGATTCTTGTAAAACAAATTAAATGTGACTTATAACTGAGTGCTTATTACTCATTTTGAAGACTATTTGACTGTATTAATCATTGAAACATCAATGAATATTTGTTTTTTCATCGACACACTAAGATTATCATATTTTTTACTGAAATTTCCTGAAAAGTGAAATCCAAAAGAAAACGACGCACTCATACACATACACGCAATGACTTGAACGGGGATTGGGCAACAGATTGTATTGACCATAGGTAACCGCGTGAAGCTGAAATAAATTAATATATTTTTCTTTTTCTATATTGCAGGCGTACGAAAGTAAATTTCGAATTATCTTCAGTGCATCAAGTTTAATTCAGCTGTACTTTTTTATGACCGGATTTCTCATGACGTATAATTTGCAAATTTATTCGGAAAAAGGTAAAATATCTTGGAGAGATATACCATCAATAATTCTTAACAGATGGTGCAAGTGAGTATTGATATTTAATATTTTTAGATAAGTTCATGCTATTTCATAAGCACCTGATATTTACTCGTATATGAGGTTAATAGTTAGCTAATATTTCTTGTTCTTTCCCAAAAACATATAACAATTGTTTTTTACATTTATAATAATCGAAAAATTGAAACACTAGATTTCCTTTGCCCACATGTGGGACGCAATGTGAAGCTATAAATAAATATAGAATATTTATTAGACTTACACAAAGAATTAAAGTTTAATCTTTGGAGTAGGCCTCCAACTCGAGGAATTCTTGTATAGTAGAAAAAAATAATAATGTCTTATACCTACTTAATATCGCCCGTTTTTAAGTATTACCTATCGCTATTGCATCTTTTTAAATATTTATTCTTGTGTATTTTGTTTTTACTTCACGCTCGATTCCAAAAAGCTTCAAGTTGTAACCCAAACGACTCGAATAGCTGTAACCTTATAGAAGGGAAGGCAGAGCGATCCTAGCGACGTTGCTTCTTAGGTGGCAGTACTTAACGCCGGAGGAGTTAAAAATATTTACTAGGGCGGAGGAATTAAAAATATTTTAAATATCTATGGTACAAAATTATGTAATTTTAAATATTTTAAAATTTTTAAAAATCACCCTATAATAACATGAATAAGTTGCAACAAGGGAATAAGAATTTCGACGTAAGTTGAAGAGAACGTATGGCTTAGCGGTCACGGCGCTTTCATGGTTTTTAAGAAAAGTTCAAGTCCTAATACGCTAAAATTTTTATAGTTTTTCTAAATAAGTAGATTTCTTTCATAAATATAAAAAATACTTTAAAAATGTAAAGAGTACTTAATAATTTTATTTTTTCAGATTAACTGCCCCATTAGCCTTTGTAGTAGCATTCATAGCGACTTGGCTCCGGCACATCGGGTCCGGGCCGCTGTGGAAATACTTCGTCACAAACGGTGTTACCGCGCAGTGCAGGGATTATTACTGGGCTCATTTTTTCTATTTCAACAATTTTCTGCCAGACGATAGGTTTTGCTTACTACAAACATGGTAAGTACTGTGTACTTGGACCACAATACAATGATTGTATTTACAATTACTTTTCAAATTATTTTCGTTTTTCTTCTATGGTAAGACAAAACGCGGCATTGAGTTATTTTGTCCATCTCTCTCTATGGGATTAGTTGTAAAAGTGAATAGCAGAGTACCTTAACACATTGTCTGACCGGCGCGACCGTTGTAGTGATAAACACCAAATCGTTTAACGCCCAATATTAATAATCTATCTCTTACGTCAATCTTCGATTGTTCCATACATCTATCCAATATCTAGATTGATCCGAAAAGCTTTTGTGGGAGGCACAAGGAGGATTTAGACCTGGAAGAGGGAGTATGGATCAGATCCTTTCCCTTCACATGTCCACGGAAAAAATCTTGGCCGTTAACCCAAAACATTTCTTTGCTTTTGTGGACTTAGAAAAGACGTTTGAAAGAGTTATGAGAACGAAATTATGGAAGATACTACCCCGGTACAATGTGAGCGGCGGGTCCAGAACAGGATGTAAAGTCTCTTTACAGATATCACTCAGTCTGCTTGCGAGTAGAGCCAGTATGTCGCCTTGGTTTGGCATTCCATCGGGTGTTAAACAAGGATGTGCCATGTCAGCTTAGTTGCTTAATTTATATTTTGATAGCTGTCTCCAAGGAATAAAACAAAGTGAAGCAACTTACCTCGACACGTTGATGCATTTTGACAAAGTTGAGAATTGATTGTATTCACTCTAAGAGGAGAATAGACTGAGCGTTTGAAAGATTACCAACAATACCAACTAAATACTTTTATAAAGTTGAAAATAAATAAATACTTTTATCAAGTTGAACGAATGTTGCCTTACTAAGGGTAGTCTGTGAAAAATTCATAATGCAAACTAAATGACAACAAATAACAAAAAGTTTAAAACGTACAAGGATTCAAGCTTATGATATTTATCAGTATCCGTTTCTTATGCTTTTCTTCTTATATTTTCAGGCACCTTGCGGTGGACTTCCAGCTGTACATTATCGGTCTCGTTGTTTACTTCATGATTCGTAACCGAGGTTGGAAGATTAAATGTGCCACCCTCCTTTTTTTCTTAACCATTGGTATAATTAGTCCCATCTTTCACATTTTACGACAAAACTTAGATGGTGTCGTGGCATATAGCCCTGAGTAAGTATTTTATTTAAAAAAAATTAAGGCTATCGTGGACACCGTCTTTTTCCCGTTGTGAATACTATTTTTGGTTTTCTCGCTCTAGAACTTTACGTCTTAGCTTTAAATTAATTCAGCGTACAGTTGCATCACTCAAAACGTAATATTCCCCAAACTGAGCGGTGCGTGGGGAAAGATCATAACAGGTCTCGCTATCTACTATCATATGTTTGGGAAAAAGTGTAATGCTGTTTTTTTATAAAATAATATTTAAACAACCTTTTCGTTTAACCCCATAAATTTTATTTTATTTTTATGAAATATAACAAAGTAAGGATGCAAATAAAAATTAAAGGCCTTTGATTTTTATTAACTCCCAACAAAAGAGAGATTAGACCGTCATGGCGTAGTGACACAAGTGTGTGGCTGTAAATAAGACGATTGTGAATTCGCTTCCCATACGTGGGAATTATGTAATATTTTAATTTTTTATCGCTCTGGTAACAAGATAAAGCGCAGCGTTGAGTACCGCTATTCATTACGCAATTCCTCGAAAATTCGTCGGAATGTGGATAATGTAGTGTGTTAACACTTGGTTCCCACGGTTCTATCTACAGTCGAAATCTAACGTGAAGCTAAAACGAATGAAATAGTTTTAAAATACATAGTAAATAATAGTGTGTAACACAGTGTATCTGTAGTCTTAGAGTAGAGTAGAATGTTTAATATAATGTTTTACAGAACCCTGCGGACATTAAAGGATAGGAATTTTCATGAATACCATGTACTTGTACAAAATAATCTATCGTGCTTTATCATGGGTATGAGTTGCGCCTACCTTGGATATTACTTGAAACAGAGGAAAATAGAACTTCGGAATTTCAAGGTATTATTAATGCTTATTTTCTTAATTTGTGTACCTATGAGATATTATGCATGGATGGAGGAACTCTTTTGAATATTATATTCTCTACCTGTGGCTAAGTCACTAATCCGTCAATATGAGGTTCCCACTGTTATTTAGAATCAATTGACATACCGATTAACACCATTAATCAGCAGGATCCACGGCCTCACCATTCAAGAGACACATCTGCTTTAACTATTTTCGTATTAGGTTTTCTGAAAATTATAGATTTAGTTTGTTTATTATTTTCAATAGTAAGCTATTAGCACTGAACCATTTTACATCGTCATACAGGTTATGACGTTTTTTTTCATTTTAAAAATCAATAAATTTTTCCCAAGTAGACATGGTAAATTACTTATATATGAATATTAAAAAGAGAAAACGGTGTGTGAGACCCATCTGAGATCCCCATTGTGATGGATTACCCAGAGGATTTATTACTATTCACATCAAATTTCTGGACTCTTTTAACTAAATTAATGGAAGATTGATTGCACTTCCTCTAATGCCGTAAAGATGTTAGCTTCATGACATGTATTACATGTTGTACGCAATCAAATCCCTTGGACAGGTCACAGATTGTAGGTTTTTTTTGCTATCTCATTTTTATTTTCATAAATTGATTACTTCGACGTCACGTCTTTTAAATATTCTAATCGTTTAAAATCGATAGTATGTATTGATTTATGGTATTCTAAAATTAAAAAAAAAACAAATTTGGTGAACCATATCTCAACTCTTTACATTTGGACCCAAAAGTTTCCGTCTCCTTTGAACAATTTATTCCTCCAAGTAGGAATCGAACCTACATCTGTCACGATACAATATCTCAAAAATTGGGCGGAGCGCGGGCATGGACTGTCCTAATTGTCCTAACACTAGGTTCCCACTGCATACGCTGCCATGCGGGTAAATACATGAAGATGTGTATAATTAACTATTTTGAGCCCGGATATCCGATCTCTTAATGTTCATATTTTTTAATATTATTAAATAAGTACACAAATAATACGAAATCAATATTAGTCTAACTAAGTAAGTCAACGTACATATTCGGTGTAAGTAACAAGAGTAATTAAGTATTAATTACATTTTGATCACGTAAGCGACAGTAATATAACATTATATAATAAATATTTAGACCAAATTAAATTATTATTGCTAAACTAATTGGTTTCCAATTATATTATTCGTCAGCTTCACGCTGTATCCCGCACACAGCAGGGTAAGCAGGGGGAACCTAGTGTTAAGACACTCCGTTCACCACTTTCTGCCGAATTCTGAAGGCATTGCGTGTTGAGTGGCAGAACTCAACGCCGCGCTTAACCTCGACACCAGAGCGAAAAAATGGAAATATAAATTTAAGTTTATATTATATTTATTATTAATTTATTCGTATTATTCAAAAATGTCATATATTATTATATTAAGCCCTTCGTGGAACAGCACCTGACTGAAATGCGATAGCTGTGAGTTTGATTGTAATCAAACCCACAACTATCGCATTCGGCCCCACTAGACGAGCATCTATTTTTATTAATTTTCATCTATTTTCACTTCCCCTCTGTAGTAGACACTAGACAGGGGAAATAAGCGAAAAATTAAGAAAATAGCTTTATGGATTTCTGCCGAGTAGAGCTGAAATCAAACTCATAATTGTCGTATTTCAGTCAGGTGCTGCTTGTGATTTGTTTAAATCGTAGCGTTGAGTTCCTCCAATAAACACGCTTTGTCAAAAAGCTTTGTTTGGAAAAAGGCGTGAAGATGCTTTAATAAATATTATGTTATTTTCTTTTAGCTCGGCAATATAATGTGCTGGTTCAGCATTCCTTTACTGATCGGTATATTTCAAACCATGAGTCTCTCGTTTGAAACTCCGTACACACCAGCGCCGTTGTTTACCATAATATTCGCAGCGACACATAGATTTGTGATTGGACTCATAACTTGTGTGTGGACTTTGGGGGTTATATTGAAGTTTAATGGTGATTTATTTTTTATTTTCATCTATACTTATATTAAGAGCTGAAGATTTGTTTGATTGAACACTCTCTCAATCTAATCTCAAGAACTACTGGTTCCACATGTTTTTTTTGTATTTTGGATAGTCCATTTGAGGAAGACTATAGGCTTTATAACATATCGTTACTCATTTCGATGTAAGCCACTTTTTATGCAGTCAGAGCTACCTGGGACACATAGAAGCACTTATCACTTGTGTGACATATTTCTCAGCTATTTTCATATCACCATTAAGGGGAAGCAACAGAAAAAGCCCATTTTATATTAAAATAAAAATAATGCTGTATATTACACACTACACCCCAGTAGGATGTTTCAATTCAACGAAAAATTGAGTAATGATTTTAATAGGATTTGCGCTTTATAACAGTTTTTAATTAATTATAAATGAAATAAGTAAGTAACATACGTAAATGTAAATATTTATTTTAGAATATTAAAAATATAAATCGATTCAGTGCGAGTCGGGCTAGCCCACTGAGGACGAGTGATGACTCGTATTAATTCATATCATTTTTGATTGTAATGGTAATGTAATGTTTATTTTCTTTGATATAACAAAAACTTGCATTATTCGGAGTTTTAGGGATCTGTTTTTCACTTCTTGCCATACATAATTTTAATGAGACTGTATATTCGATATTAATTTGACCTTGATACTTTCACGCGATTTTAAGAGAAATAGACTACGATAGACAGATAGAAGGTCGTACAATAAAATGATTCTATAACGGTTCTCTTTGTATCTTTTGATTTTTTAACTAATAATATTCTTTTTAATTTCAGGTTTATCACAAGCATTGTTTGAATGGCGCGGCTTTGAAATATTGGGGAAACTGTCGTATGGAGTGTTCTTACTTAATATTGACGTATATAATGTTTTGATGGCTTTAAGGACACGTCTAATGCCTGTTTCTTTTCTAAATTTGGTATGTTTTTTTATACAGCAATATTACATTTATGCTATTACAACGAAAACTGATAATATATAATATTCTCAAAAAATAATACATATTTTATGGTATACTCGTATACCCTTCACCATGAACTACTGCAAAGTGTTCGAAAAATTTCGAATTCGGGTTTCCAAAAATGTACAAATTATACGCGATTAATCCGGTTAAATCATTTCATTTAAAATACGTAATAATAGTGACAATTAAACATAAGAAAAAAAAAAATTAGCTTCACGCTGTATCCCGCACACAGCAGGGTAGGCAGAGGGAAAACCTAGTGTTAAGACACTCCGTTCCCCACTTTCTGCCGAATTCTGGAGGCATTGCGTGTTGAGTGGCAGAACTCAATGCCGCACTTAACCTTGACACCAGAGCGAAGAAATGGAAATATAAATTTAAGTAAATATTTCATCTCTTCAAGTGGGGATCGAACCCACAACCAGTCGGTTTTACAGTCACACCTCGTGCCACTGCGCCACGACCGGCCCCAACCGGACCGGCCTATGTTTACATGATTAATATAATTAATTATAATTGTACACTTGAGGCTTTCGTAACACAGTGGGATAGTATCTGTCTTATATACGCGATGGCTGTGTGTTCAATTTACACTCGGCTGAATTAATAACTTTAATATCTCCGCTCTGGCAAGATAGCACGGCGTTGAGCTCCGGTACTTAACTCGAAACGCATTTACCGCAGATGGGATAAATTAAAATTATAATAAGATGTTGTTTGGTTTTCGATTTCAAATATATCGTCTTTTCTGTATATTCCTATAATCTATTTAAAATTTCATTATAATATAATTCTTACAGTTTTTCATGTTCATTGGAGTGGCGTTCATCTGTAACTTGTTGGCATTCGTCTTGTACCTGCTGGTGGAGGCTCCAGCGTGTCAATTATTTAGAATTTACTTTAGAAGACGTCCCGCCTGTAAGAAAAACGAATAAGAAATCTTCAATTTACTGTATTTTTCTTAATAATTTTAGATATATATAATCTTTTTCTTTGAAGATTTTAAAGAAATGTCTTATTTTTGGTTTACAAAGACCAAAACACAAGACCAAAACTTTTTTTAAACTATAAAAAACAATAAAGAAATGATAAATATGAGTTTAATTATTATTATATTTTTTATATAAATTTAAATAATAAGTATATAGAAATATAATTTTTGTTTGTAAGCAAAAATTTTTATTAATCGATTTAAAAAGATTAGAATTATTATTGTTTTAACATTTTTTTTTTGCATGGCGCACGGACAAAAAATGTGACTGTAACTACGAAACATTTGAAATAAATGGATTGTCCTGCAAATTTTATTATTTTGTGTTTAAGTATCACTTCACATTACTGAAGGTTGTGGTCCCCTTCAGCACACAACCTCCAATTTGGAACCTGGAGTTCGTGATCGGTATTTTTTTGACAACATAATAAAAATTATGTAGCAGGATTTGAAATCGCACCTCTTGGAAACCATTCAAGCGCTCTGACCACTAAGCTATACATTCTCGCCGGAATTTTTATACGCTTGTTACAACTTATTTATATTGTTAGTATCTCTGTAGGGAGATTTTTATAAATTTCCGCTACCTAAAGATAACTAAGAAACTAAAAATTACTAAGAATTATCGTTTGGCAAGAGAGAATACTATTTTTTAAATAATTTTGAACATTTTTAAAGTGTTATTCCACACTTAGGAAAGAAAAATACTTATTTAGAAAACGTATAAAAATTTGAACGTAGCGGGATTTGAACCCGCGCCTCCTGGAATCCGATTTGATGTTCAAAGAAATATCAAGTAAACACATAGATTTTTTGCTTCGTTCGTTCATTTGAAATAAATATATATAAAAATGTCTAAAAACATATTATGTTACTTCGAAACACACAGCGTTGATTGAAGAAGCAGTCTCTTAATTTCGCCTATTTGCATATATAAATGGTTGACTTACCAAATAATCCTCGAAATACTTTCCTCTTTCACTTCTGCA
>DWQW01005460.1:0-17794 GCA_018249695.1 Heliconius erato demophoon
TTGTATATCTTATTAAGTGTTAAATAAATTTGGACTATTTTTCCACAATATTCTGGAACTTTAATTTCATTCCATAATTAAAAATATAAAATATTATTAAATAGCGTATTTCACAAAAACCGCTATAAGCTCAATAAGTTTACGTAATAAAATAAGAATTTTTATTAATAATTTAACACACTGACAATCCGTTCCCCACTTTCCGCTGAGTTCTGGAGGCATTGCGTGTTGAGTGACGGAATTTAGCTCCGCGTTTTCCCTCGACACCAGAGCGAAGAAATGAAAATATAAATATTAATAAATATTTCACTTCCTTGAGTGGGGATCGAACCCATAACCAGCCGATTTCACAGTCATACTTTGTGCCTCTGCGCCATGACTGGCCTCCAAATTATAATATTAATCTAATAAATTATTATCCCTAATAGAACAATATTATTTTATTTAGTTTTTTACGCTATACACATTTTAGGTGACTTGTCCTGTTGTCTGCGAGTTGCAATTTCAATTTGTGTCATATTTTCATTATATATTCTTACATATAATTAAGTACATATTATACCTTTGCTCTATCAATAGAAATGGTCATATTTCCGCCAGTCAATTGTCTCAAAAATTGGGCAGGAAGTAGAGAACGGAGTTCCTAAGCATTGGGTTCCTTCATTCCATTTTGCTAAGCAAAAAAAAGCGTGAAGCTGTGTAAGCATTCATTTACAGTATATTGAATTTACAAGTATATTGAATTTCAGTACACATATAATAATATTAATAGTAATTTTATGCTTTTTTTCTTTCCGTAAATAAATAGTTTAATTAATATAATTAATATTTTTCAGTTTAAGAAGAATTTGAAATACAGAAAATTCAGACAACTATCAAGCTATATACAGGGTGGAAGAGGCAGCGCTCCATTTACGGAAACAGTATATAGGGTAAAATATTTCAAACCTATACCTAAAGAAATTAATCAAAATGCCTCAACAGTTTGGACGTAGGATCTTTTTTTCATTTCACGATTTTTATCCATACCTGTATTTCGTGTGACGCGATTATGTATAGATCCTAATAACATAAACACTTACTACTACAAAAATACTAATAAAGGTTAAACAACTTTGAACTTTATCGCCAATACATACGACTTGATTTCGAAATGAGGCGTGTGCGGCGGTGTTCCTTTGATAGGTTTATGTGTGCGTGCGTCATCCTTACAAATGGCGTTTTCTTTTAAAATGACAATTTTATTATTTATTTTGTTTGAAAAAAAAACCTTTTCATTTTTGGGAATTTATTTTTTTCTGAATTATATTAGGCTTTTATAGAGTAGTTAAAACTGTGGTTTCATTTAGTGTGGTGCTGACACTTCCACCCTGTATATCGTTCGCAGACGTCTGACTTGAAGATGTAGGTCTGCTAAGGGTAAAGGAAGTGTTACTCGAAGATGGAATAAGAAAATAGAATAACTAAGAGAGAAACTGTCTGAATCCCCCCCCACATGACGAATGAGAAACATCAGGGACCATGGGGAACATATGAACATACAATGGAGGCAATGGTAAAAGTGAAGTTACTCCTGAGGACCTCAGGAGTAATTTCACTTTTAGTCATACAAGACACGCAAAGATCAGAGTCCGCGCGATGGACTCTCATCTGGTAAATAGTAACGTAGTCACATCCTCACAAAACTTATCGTGAACGAGGCCTTAAAAACTATTTGTTATTGTTTTACATTTTTAAATATGTAAATCGAATGAATGACAAATATATACTCGCAAGTTACTATACGAGTGAAATAATAATAATTATAAATAAAATTAATTATTATAAACTGATATTGAAGCAGACATCTAAAAAAGATTATGATATTATTATCTACGTTGCCAATAGGAACTTATACATAAAGTTGATATTTGAAAAGATAATTATTAATTGAGAAAACGTGATGTCTAGGTATCTAAAAAAAGTATTTTTTTTTTTTTCACGGTTTATCTCTAGCGGGGAAGCCAGGGAGAACTAAATACCAAACCGTATAGTAATATTTTCAATATTAATTAAATTGAAAATAATTGAAAATTACTTTAGTATTTATTTGAGGCCGTAGTGTCGCAGGTGGCCAAGCGTGCGCCTATAAGTGCGACGATTGTGGGTTCGATTCACACTCGGGGGAATTAATTATTATTAATATTTTAATTTCCTGGTCTTCCTTCAATTTCCGAACGGAGTGAGAGAAAAAAAACAGTTGCCTAAAAAAATACAGTTGCCAAATTTTTTTAAAAATTGGTTATCTGTAAACTACTAGTAAGTTTACGGATGATCATTTTTAAAAACATTGGTAAAAAATTACATACTGCAAATACATGAATTGAATTAAATTAAAATCAATGAAATATCATTATTTTGTATAATACAAAGAAGAAGTTGATTAAATTTCACATTTTTGTAACTGGTGTTCATCGATTTTTAAGACGTTATTACATTAAAAAATAATTAATTTTCCCGTGTAAGGAACCCAAAAGACGCAATCGGTTAAAATATATTTAGTATAAACGTTTCGAAAAACTCGTTGGAGTTTTTCTCAAAGTGAGATTTAAACCTTTCATGTTCCGTTGGTAGACAAAAAACATTGTTAAGTTCCGTGACAATATCGTAATGTTTTATTATTTTCTAACTCTAAAAAAAGTTGATCTTGAAAAATTATAAAGATTAAAATTGTACATCTCAAAATATATATATTTATCTAAGACATTATTAAATATAGCATATTAAAATGAATAAATCAGATCCAGATCTTTGAAATTTACTTAAGATAAATAAAATATGTTTATAGCGCAACTTTTATGCGACGTTCAGTCGGAATTGAGAGCATCTTTTGTATTATTCATACTTCTTTTCAATCGACACCGTTGAAAAGTAAGTCTAAGTACGATGTTACTGAGTTCTGTTCTTACTTTAATATTTAATATACATAATAACCTCACTTTATTTACCAGATCGAACATATGATAATAATTTCTTTTAATTTGGTCTTCTGCCCAAATTTTTATGGCCAGGCTAATGGACAATACCAATATGTCGAACAGTGTGTAAAAAAATTATATAGAAATTTTAGTATTTTTGGTCCTCATTGAAACTATGAGGTATAAATTAATTCTGATTTCTATAATTTTTGGGGTTCCGTATCTTTTAAGAAAAAAAGGAACGCTTATTAGATCACTTTGTCCGTCTGGCTGTCGTCTGTCAAGAGCCTTTATCACAGGAACACTTGGAGATATCAGGTTGGAATTCAAACTATATACTCAGATCTACGGCCACATAATTTCGTAATGAAATTGTATTTCTACATTTACTTAAAAAAAAAGATATGGTAGTTTATATCGCAAAAAACGCATATTTCGACACTATAAAGGAAATAAAAATTATTAGGGTACTTTCAGTTGACCTAGAATTATGAAATTTGGCAGCTAGCATCCACAGGTTAGGAAAACATCTGAAAACTATACATTTGTGGTTAAATTCTAAAAAATAATAACATTAAATAGGGGACAAAATTTGGTATTGAAGCCGCTAGTTCAAGTGAGGTATCAGATGAAAGCTAAGCTTGAAATACAGAAAAAGCTCACGACCTCCATTTTTTGTACAAAACCCTCGGTGGGCGAGCCCGACTCGCACTTGTCCATTTTTTAGTTTTTAGACACTCCATCCTACTGTATACTGTATTTTATCTTACAAAACTGAAAAAAAAACACAACACTTGCATTTACAGTCACTGTTCCATCGTACCACGACAGCCTCATCATATATCGTAATAAATTATGCATAATTCATTTTATACACAAAAAAATATGAACACAGAAATACCACCGTATGAATATACGTAGGTATTATGTGCTTAATCTGGAACATGCTTAAAATGGCACAAAAAATAAAAACATGCAAATATTTATTTAGGGACTCAATCTATCAAGGATGTCAGACATAATCTTTTCATAATTTGTAGACTGATTTGTTTTCCAGATAAAATGAGCGATTGGATTTGCATAGATTGCTTTATGTTAAAAAAAATTATAGGCTAACAAAATGTGGAAGACATTTTCGTGGCGCAGTTGGTCCGGTTGTGGATTCAAATTCAAATGTAACATTTCTTTATTATATTTTCAATTTTATCGAGTTAGTCTTTGTATAAATAAGAAAAACTGCACGGCGTTGAGCTCTAACACTCAAGGAGTAATAAGAAAAATATCTCGAAATATCGACAATGATTTGTCGTTTTGTCACTGTTTTCCCTATATAAGGGATAAAGAAAAGAATGGAGTCGTCATATTTGCTTTTGAAAATTGTATCGTAATTATTACTATTACACATAAAGTCTATATATAACACGCAAATGTTACTTAATTTTTTTTACTTCTTATAAAAGCGCGGCGTTGAGTTCCGCCACTCAACACACTATACCTACAGAATTAAGGTAAGAGGGAAACGGAAGTGTCTTAATGGAAAAGGAGTGTCTTAACACTGGGTTCTCGAGTTCTCTTTGCCTACCCTGCTATGTGCAGGATACAGTGTGAAGCAAAAAAAAAACTTTCTAACAAATTTAACTCGTTTTAAAATTATTCCAGCACTAACACAGTTATATGGGAAACAAAATTAATCCGAAAACTTATTTGCAGTTTTACAATTACGATGTACTTTTGAAATGAAAATTGTGTATTTTAATTTTTAAGCGCAAAGGTTTCATTTAAAGTAGCAGTTCAGATTGCATCAAGAGTTTGAATTTTTTTGTGAACATGTTCACTCAAAGACCTGTAGTATGTGTACATACAAGTTGTAGCCGACAATTTTGTTTGAGTGGAAAGTCTTGTTTTTTTCCAGTTGTCGTAGGAATTTTTCCAGAAGTCCTTTTCTTAATGTCCCCTAAATTCAACTTTCTACATTTAGTAGTTTTAAAAATGCAATGTCTGCAAGCCATTCAGTAAGTAATAGATTGTTTTATGTTTTTTTTTAACTTCACGCTGTATCCCGTATGTAGCAGGGTAGGCATCCTAATGTTAAGACCATCTACTCTCTACTTTCCTACGAATTCCGGAGGAGTCGCGAAACTCAACGCCGCGCTTACCTTTACACTAATTTAATTTCCTCAAGTGGGGATCGAACCCCACAATTTAGAGTCACACATTTGTACCCAAGTGCTACTGCTGGGCTAGATCATATATAAAAATAAAAAGTGTATGTGGATTGTCTAACGTAATGATAGTATCAGTTACCTCTTAATACGTAATATTACATGTTTTTGGTATTTTTGACGTCAAAAAAGAAATTTCAAAGTTTTAATGCAAATATTATTTTTTTACAATTTTATAGTGTTATTTCACATTTAGAAAACAAAAATACATTTTAGAAAACATAGATAGAACTTCGTTAATGATTCTCTTAATTTCATACTTCTTTAACTATGATTTATATATAAATAGATTTTAATTTTACGTCTTCAAGTCCACTCAAACAAATTTTGGAGACAACTTGTCGGCAGTCCATCGTCTTATCTGTTATCTATCCTACAACACTCGTCTATCATCCAGCCTAGATAAAAATATATACTTTTTAAATATTTTTAAACTTACTCCACACGTAGGAAGAAGAAAAATACTTATTAAGAAAACGATTAATGTAGCGAGATTTGAACCTACGCCTCTTTAGAAACCGTCCAAGCATTCTGACAAACTAAGCCATACGTTCTTATCGAGCTACGTCGAAATTCTTATACGCTTGTTACAACTTATTTATGTTATTAGTATCTCAAAGATTTACTTAGAATGATCGTTTGGTAAGAGAGAATACTATTTTACATATTTTTTAAATATTTTTACAGTAAGAAATTTAGGTAAAAAAAAAACTTATTAAGAAAACTCTAAAAAATTGAACGCAGAACGTAGTTTGGATGTCATTAATAATCCATATTAGTAACTACACGTCATTATCTAATCTAAAATATGTAGACTGATATATTATTTTGACTAATTATTTATAATTGAAATAACTGATGCCTTTAAATAATTTGATTTGCCTAAGAACGTAAAAATCTACATCTATGTCTATATTTTTTCAACATTTTTAAAGTCTTATTTCACACTTAGGAATAAAAAATACTTATTTAGAAAACGTATAAAAATTTGAACGTAGCGGGACTCGAACCCGCGTCTCCTGGAAATCGACCAGGCCGGTTTTCTAAATAAGTATCTATATCTATAGTTATTATAAAATAGTAACGGATCGATATCTGTACATCGAAGAAATATAAGTATAATTATTATTGGGGGCCTTTATTAACACTAGAATCACCGTAGATTAAGACCTCCCTTGAAACGCCGTCGTGACGAATATGTCCTATTCTATTTATTATAATAAGGTATGAAAATTATTATTAAATTAATTCGTAAAATATACAGGACACATTTAATAATTATTGTAAAACATTTTTTTAATTCTTTAACAAACATAGCAAAAAAAAACAAAGCACGCAGTAAAAATCGATTATTTTTTGGTTTCATAATAAAATCGTAACAACTTAACTCTTATAAAATTGATAGTGGGTGCGCGCAGCTTCGCCCGCTTATTTGCACCTTTAATTGGGTGAATTCTAAAAAAAACACGAAACACGTGTTCAATGAAATATTTTTAAGAGTCTGAATTTCACATTTTATGAAAATCGGTGCCGATTTAATTTTTTTTCCATACAAACTTTCAACCCCTATTTCATCCCTTTAGGGTTTAAATTTTTCAAAATCCCTTCTTAGTGGATGTCCAAATTATGAAAATAAACATCTGTCCAAATTACGCACAGCTGTTACGGCTGTGCGTGCGTCTTACCTCAGTCAGTCAGGTACATGTCCTTTTATATATATAGATAAAATTAAATTAAATTAGCTTCACGCTGTATCCCGCACACAGCAGGGTAGGCAGAGGGAACCTAGTGTTAAGACACTCCATTCCCCACTTTCTGCCGAATTCTAGAGGCATTGCGTGTTGAATGGCAGAACTCAACGCCGCGCTTAACCTCGACACCAGAGCGAAGAAATGGAAATATAAATTTAAGTAAATATTTCATCTCATCGAGTGGGGATCGAACCCACAACCGGTCGGTTTTGCTGTCACACCTCGTGCCGCTGCGCCACGACCGGATATATATAGATAAGTTACTAAATTAGTTAAAATTATCATAAGACCAAGTAATGCAGTAATATTTGAAAAAACTTTCTTATTACGACGGCAAGGTTAATAATTATAGCCGCGTCAGGCCTAAGGGGCGCCAGCGTTTCATTGCACACGGGCGCTATACGAGCTAGAGCCACACATGAATAGCGGAAAATCATTATCATCAGATTCCGACATTGCTTGCCCTGTGTCACTGAAATGACTACTATCACTTAAATAATCTTCCCAAACTTCCCAATCTAATTCAACAAATAAAATAATTTGAATAACCATATAGCCATATAAAATTATAAACAACCAAAAACGAAAATTGAAATCATTAATTGTTACGTCGCCGAGTTAAGACACTTCTCTCCCCACTCTCCGTCTCTCCTCACTCTCCACCCAATTTTCATGACATTGCAGGTTGAGTTGCTGAATTCAACGCCTACCAGAATAGGGACAATCAAAATAAAATTTAAATATATTCTTTCTTTCGAGTGGAATGGAACACACTACAAACAGTCAACAACGACATTTACACTCAAATGCTGTACCACTTCGCCACGACGGCCTTCTATATCATTATCATATATACATTAGATAATAATAAAAATAATGTTATAATCCATCGATCAGACAAACATTGTTTATCGTAATTGTGATATTGATAACTATATAAAATTTGTGTTCAATTCACATGTTCCGTATAAGCGTATAAGTTAGAGGATTTTATGTATTTAAAAAAAACTATTTAAATCATTATTTTAAAGGAATCTTTTTATTGTTCTGATCTTCTCTCGTGGCCATGTCCTCTCACGCTATAGAAACGTCGAGATCAAATATCAATCAAGCTTCACGTTTTATCCGGTATGTAGAAGGTTAAGCAGTGAACTTAGAGTTAAAATACTTCGTCCTTTGCTTCGCACGAATTATATACAGAGCGGGGAAATGACAATATTAATATTTATTTGGAAAACGTGTAAAAATTTGAACGTAGCGGGAATCGGACGCACCCCTCCTGGTAACCGACCAGGCGCTCTGACCACTAAGCCATAAGTTCTCATCATCATAGGGAGATTTTTATAAATTTCCGCTACCTAAAGATAATTACTAAGAATTATCATCTGGCAAGAGAGAATACTTTGATTTGGGTTCGATTACCGCTATATTAATTTTTTTATACGTTTTCTAAATAAATATTCTTCTTTCCTAAGTGTTGAATAACACTATAAAAATGTTAAAAATTACAATATTATTTTTCAATTTCACGCTGTATCCTGTATATAGCAGGGTCGGCAAAAGGAATAAGGGGACCTAGTATTCCGTTCCCGTTAAGACACAAAGATCTAATTCTGAAGTATTGCGTGTTGAGTGGCGGAAAGCAAAAAATATTAAATATTTCACTTTCCCAAGTGGGAATTAAACCCACAACGCAACTCGAGCTTACAGTCACATTTTTGTGCCACCGGACCACGACGGCCTCATTGAAAATAATTAATCTTTAATGAAGATAATTCTTTCCCCTTTTTCATTATAATATGAAAATACGATTGATATTTTCTTATTATAATGAAAAAAGGCTAAGCTATTCTGTTTAATTTTATAGCATTGATATTTTATTATTTTAAAGAGAAAAATTAGCACTTAAAAAATTTACTATATTGCCGAATTAAGATGAAATCCAGCATTTTACACAGAACCAAACTGAAATTATTTTCTGCTAATAGTTGGAAATAAAATAATGTATATACTTTTAATTTAAGAAGAAAGCCTTGTAACATTTTTTAATTTATGAACATTTATGAATTTCATGACCTGAAAATTAAACTGTATCTGAGGCCAGCGATTGTTTTTGATGATTGTGATATTTCAACAAACTATTTATTTTAAAACTGTATATAACATGCTTTAAATCGATTGCTCTATTGTTGTTTCATATAATAATAAAGTTCAATATTATACTTCTATACCTATTTAAGATCTGAAATAAAACCATCTAACAAGTTTAACTAAAAACAAACACAAAATATTATGTTTTATCAATTTCAATAAAAACATAATGTAAAAAACATAGAAATATTAAGTAAGCCACACAAGTTTCTGCAAAAAAACTTTAAAGACACCGTATTGATCACAGGTCGAAAAACAATGTGGTTCTCATCCTTTCTTAAACATCTACTATAAAATCTAAAATGAATACACGTGGGGCGTGAGTCTCTTAGGCCCAGCCAATGCGCAACGCGTACTCTGCTTCTGGTAAATTCGAATCCAATCGCCCGGAGGCCATCAAGGTCGGTATATAGCCGGTGTCGGTGCTGCAATATAGATGATATTTGTGTGGGCCTCATGTACCTTCAGGGCAACATGAACCTGAAGATGACATAATTTCTAACCCAGACTGTGAAGAAAATGATGAGTACGAAGACGAACTTCCATTATCATCATTACAGTCCTACTATGGTCAAAAACGATATAAATGGTCTTGCAATTTTTTGATTTCCATTAAGTAATATGGTTGATTAGAAAAGTTATTTTAAGAAAAGTTTATTTAATTTTATTTTGTTTAGTTTGTTGGAAAAATTAAGAGTTTTAATGTTAAAGCTGATCTCAAGTGTTTTTGCCAAAAATATTTTTACTTTTGATTAATTGAAAAATATAAAGATTTTTTGAATAAATTAATATTACAATCTTAGTTGTTTTATTTATTTAAGCCTCCTTAACTTAAAAATTAGTGAAACACACCATTAATGTCCATAATTTTCTCCTTATATGTACATGAAGTTGCGGGCCCCACCGACCCCACGTCAGTGGTAACGTTATAAAAAATCACGTCAGCAGCCAAAGGTTAAAATGAAAAATTTATAAATCACTCAACGTAAACTGAATTTGACTCCCGGTGGTATTTTAAAATTAAAAGTATTATTCATATGTAATGAACAATATTTACTAAAAGTAATTGCGATTTTGAGATATTACGACCTTTTTGCCTAACTATATCAAGAAATAACAAATTCTGATGACGCCGTAGACTGATAGTATAATCAATTGTTGTAATTATCATTTGCTTATTCAATTACTGAATCCTAATTTTTGTGCCATATAAGTTAATATATTGATAATTATTTTTCATTGTAAAAGAGTGTCAGGTGGACTGCATGTCTGACCACATGTGTACACAGGTAGGCTTTGAAAATTATATAATGTCAAATTTGCAATTTAAATTTTTTTCACGTAGTTGAATATATCCTCGAATAGAATATTTATTTCTATGTAACTTAGTTATAAATACGTCACAAATCTGTCATGATGGAAATTTGGGTGCGGTCGTTTCAAATATTACCCATTGATAATACTTTAAAATATTGTAATTTTTAAATATTTTTTTTCTTTTTTGATAGAAGACATTTAATTATCCAGAATTCTCAAGGTTATAAGAATAGTGGAGTAATATATAGACATTACTGATAACATGATATGTTTTTGGGTTCGAATACCATTCATCCAGACGCAAAGTGTAAATGTCGATTTAAAAAAATTGTTCTATTTAGGGTTCCGCATTTTTTAAGGAAAAAAGGAACCCCTATAAGATCACTTTTTGTCCGTCTGTCTGTGATGAGCCTTCATCTCAGGAACGCTTGGAGATATCGAGTTGAAATTCAAATCATATACTCAGATCTACGGCCCCGTGATTTCCTGAAAAATTCGTATTTCTTCATTCACTTAAAAAAATATATGGCGAACTATATTTATATATGTCAAAAAAACATAATATAATAAATATTGTATTGTGTTTTACATTTAAATTTTACATATATATATATATGTAAGTGCATCGTTTGTTCATGATAACGTGTAATCTACATAAAACTAATTATTACTCATGGCTTGTATAATTTATAACAATTTAACGGTTATTGTACTATAAATAAAATATGAAATAGCTGAAAGTATTTTAAAATGACGGTCCAACGCAACCCGTTTTTAATATAGAACGAAATATTAATATGCAGTCCTCGTGATGCAAAGGCACATCTCATAGTATATACGATGGTTGCGGGTTTGATCCAGCGTCAGCGGAAAACTAAGTATCTTTGCTTGCTTAGGCTTTCTTTGCCTACCCTGCTAGGTTTGGGGTAGGTACCTTGTGAAATTGAATCGTAATGAAATGATATTAATAATGTCCCGAGAGAATTTTAAAGCTACAACCATTTGACTTTACTTCAATCTCTTTTATATTTTATGTTGGCACTTGTATCAAAATTAAAAAAAAATAAATAAAATTAATTAATTTGTATGTTGATCAAATCACATATATTATTATACTAAAACGTGAAAGAAAATTCTCAATTAATTCAAATTCAAGGTCTGAATTGAAATCTTAATACAATAGGAATTACACAATCTTTAAAAAAAATATTATCTAATCAGGATTTAATTGATATCTGTATGTAGATATTTCCAATAAATGCAATGAAATTTTTTTATTATTATTTTCATCACGGTTTTTGTGAGTTTTTGTAGTAATCTTCGTTCCACTTTCGATTGTTCTTTTTAAATCTTGATATCACGCTTTTCACCTTATATATATTTCATTTTTATATTTAAGATTAAGATCCCGACGTACCTTTCGTTTTCCTATTTTTCATCTTCTATCATTAAATATTACTGTATTCATATTTCTTTCTACCCTAGTTCGTGATCACTTAGCAAATTAAATAACAAACCTATTTTCAAAACCAAAATTAAATCAAAATATTATTTATTCAATAAGGACAAGCACTTTTGAATCGTTAAGTTACATTAAAAATTTCTACAGAAAGTCCTACAGGAAGTTCTACTCTAAAAGCAAATTATGATTTATTTAAAAAATGCTGTTTTTATAATCACTTAGTCCTGATTATTATTTGGTACAACTTGGTATAAAAATACATTTAAAAAACTATAGTTTTAAAGTTATTTTCGTCTATTTGATCTGCGCCTGATATATCAAAGTGCGTGTACGGAAATTTTGCTATTGCTTAAAAGTACATTATAAATCGAAGATTATATACTCGTATCGCCTTTATAAACTACTATATATAATAAGAACTATATTTGTATAATAAAATGTAAAACGCATAGAGAGAGCATTTTGTTTTATAATTTTCTATTTATACTAATGTTTAATTATATGGTTTTCGTATGTTTCAACCTACATTGAAAATTTTACATTAAATTTATCATGAAAAGGAGACGGAAAATCTTGGGCCCAAATGTAGAGTTGAGATACGGTCTAAGCATTTTGTAATTTTTTTTAATTTTAAAATACCAGAAATCAGTTCAATTGACAAACTGGAAACGGAGATAAATGAGAAAAATAGTTTTAGATCCTTAATCGATTACGGTACTACGAAAATAAAATTTTAATTAAGTTTGCTTCAATCTTCTTTAACAAAATCGTTAGAATTTAATATAAATAGGCATGGTATGAATATTCTTGTAAAGCTATCGTGACGCAATTGGAAAGGAATAAATAGCTCAAAGCGATGCTTTTTTAATTTTTTTTTTCATTTTACAATTTAACACAAAATAGGTATATTCAATGACTAGCTCGTATCTGCCTATAAAAACCAAAACCTGTGTTTACACATTATCACATTAAAAGTAAATACATCATAATTTGCCATTACTTTCTTTGTCATATGTCCTATTGTATTACATGAAACTTTCTCTTTTCAAATAGAAAAGAGAAAGTTTCAGTTTTTTAAGCTTTCAACTTCCAACAGTTTTCAATTTATTTTTGCCTGAACTGACAAAAGAAACTTTTTAAGAAATATTCCAACTATTTAGCAGCTCCATCTTTTCTCATATAATTTATTTTTATCAAAATAAGCAAAATTGGGTACATTCGTCATATACGCGACACTCATAGATAAGTAAATACCTGAACGGCAGATATCGTTACTAAGATTAGGATAAGATTAAATGTGTATTCTTGAGAGTCTTTATTACACAACGGTTTGGGAAAACTTTAGAAATTTAGCCGAGATATTTAGTGTGACAGATCTAAAGTATTATCTTCAAAATATGGACGGAGAAAACTCAAAGATCCAGTTTTTTTTCGTTTAAAGAATCAGCGAAATCCAAAGAAGGATATTTCCTTAGGTGTAGGTAATAGAAAGTACATGTATGTGTTTTGCCGCGACCTTGAGTTCCGCCATTCAATATGCAATATTTTTAAAATTTAATTTTGGGCTGAGAGTAGCGAACAGAGATCTTTACACTACACTTCCTTAGGCTACCTAATACGTTAAAAAGGGTGAAGCTGCAGAAAAAATATGTTGTATTTATATATTTCACCTCACATTGTATTCTAGCCTAAAACCATCCTATACAGTCCAAAATGTAATAGTCAAGTCTAAATTTAAATAAAAACTGTAATGCGTCAGTGTATAATCATAGTTTCAGACAACGATAATATATATTTTTGTTAACTTGGTTTTTATTGAAATGGTATCGTGTATTAATTTTATTATGACACTATTATCAGCACAAATGCAAATAGATTGGAATATTTATTGATAAATTGTAAATTACATCTTGTGTCTATAAAAATATGGGTTAATAGTATACAGTCACTGTTGTCATTATTTTTCGTTATTATTATCTTTAATTACAGGAAAAATATATATTAAGCCTGATTATTAATCTTATATGTAAAGTAAGGATAATTACTAAACAAATATTAATGTTATATATTTGTATTTCTGTTATATATATAATAATATTTTTTTATTTCTGTTATAACACATTGCTGATTTAATAAAACAGTGACGTAATTGCTTCTTTTAAATATATTAATGAAATAAAAAAAAATCAGCTTCACGCTGTATTCTGCACACAGCAGGGTAGACAGAGGGAACCTAGTGTTAAGATACTCCGTTCCCCATTTTCTGCCGGATTCTAGAGGATTTTCGTGTTGAGTGGCAGAACTCAACGCCGCGCTTTGCCTCGACACCAGAGCGAAAAAATGGAAATATAAATTTAAGTAAATATTTCATTTCCTCGAATGGGGATCGAACCCACAACCAATCGGTTTTACAGTCACACTTTGTGCCACTCCGCCACAACTGGCCTCTAAGCAAATAAAAAAAGCAATTAAAAAATGAACTACTTATGTATTTTTCTTTTTTTTTCAGAAAATATGTACACCCTAATCACATTTTGCCTTTTGGGCGCTGCACTTGGAATACCTCTAAATTCCGGCAATGCACCACAGAATAATGAACACTATGTCCTGCCAGGAGAGAGCTATCCAACTCTATACGATCTAAGATTATTTTTCAATCCAGACAATGAAGCTTTCTTCGTTGGCCACGCTAACATAAGAATAATACCCGCAAGTAACACTCTCAACGTTACCCTACATGCTATGGCGTTGCGCATAACGAATATAACCTTGTCCTCTGTGGCTAATCCAAATTTAAATCTCACTAGTGGTTTTAATTTACAACAAGATGAAACTCACTTCTTGAGAGTAGATTCAAGTCAAATGCTGGTAGCTTCGCAGCCGTACATTCTTGATATACATTACGTGGGAGCGTACGCTCCAAACATGTTTGGGGTTTACGTGTCTAATTACGTATATTTAGGGCAACCATAGTAAGTTATTTCAATATTTTTTGTTTTTTTTAATGGTTATTACAGTATCTGAGTTGTTTGAGTATTGTTAAATCTTTTTAGGGTTCCGTACTTCAATAAGAAAAAACGGAACCCTGATAAGATTGCTTTGTTGTCTGTCTGTTTGTCATGTATCTCAAGATAACGTGGAAGTATTAAGCTGAAATTAATATCAAACATTCAATTCTATAGTACTTTGAAGCATAAAATCAATCTTCTATGTCAACATAATCACGAATCAAAAGATACAAGCATTTATACATAGTTTTTGCTGCTTTTTGTATGAAACTCGCAAAGTAATCAAAAGCTATAGAGTACTTTTCGTGGAATTGAGAATTTTTAATACAAAAAAATTGCTAATATTCTAACCAATAAATTCAATATTTATTTATATACCTACAAGAATTGGTTGTATTATAAAATATATTAATACCTTACAGTAAACTGATTACATCTCAACTCCAGCCAACATATGCACGTCGAGTTTTTCCCTGTTACGATGAACCCCATCAGAAAGCTATATTTAAAACTACAATTTACGCTCCAGCACAGTATGCCGTCATCAGAACTAACATGCCAGAAAGGAATGATCTTTCAAAGTAAGTTGCAAAAAAAACAAACTAATAAGTACTATGGGACAAAAATCGTTTCTAATCCT
Source organism: Heliconius erato demophoon (assembly GCA_018249695.1). Lineage (NCBI taxonomy): Eukaryota > Metazoa > Arthropoda > Insecta > Lepidoptera > Nymphalidae > Heliconius > Heliconius erato. The sequence continues at coordinate 15,509 of DWQW01005460.1, forward strand.
TATAAAAAAATTATTTGATACAAACGAGGCCAGTCGTAGCGCAGTGGCACGAGGTGTGACTATAAAACCGACTGGTTCTGGGTTCGATCCCCACTCGAGGAGATGAAATATTTACTTAAATTTATATTTCCATTTCTTCGCTCTGGTGTTGAGGCAAAGCGCGGCGTGGAGTTCTGCCACTCAACACGCAATGCCTCCAGAATTCGGCAGAAAGTGGGGAACGGAGTGTCTAACCACTAGGTTCCCTCTGCCTACCCTGCTGTGTGCGGGATACAGCGTGAAGCTGACGAACAATAAAAAAAGACGCTGATTTACTTCATATGAATAATAAAATTGTTTTATTTCGTGAAGTTTACCCAAATATTTTTTTTTTCAGACCAGCAGTACCAGGCTACGTAAAATATGAATTCCAAGATACACCATTTATGTCGACATATTTATTAGCATTCCTCGTGTCTAACTTCAATTTTATTTCAAATGAAGGGGTTCAAAATCCGTTATATAATATACCGTTCAGAGTATACTCGAGACGTGGTACTCAGAACACAGCTCAATTCGCTTTGGACTTTGGTCAAAGAAACATGGTAGCTCTAGAAAATTACACACGATTTGGTTATGCTTTGCCTAAAATTGACAAAGTAGCCGTACCTGATTTCGGCGCCGGTGCCATGGAAAACTGGGGATTGGTTGTTTACAGGTAAGATAAAAGTATTCCTATAATCTTCAATTTTTTTTTATCCTTCTCGAAGTAAGGAACCATCACCCGTTTTCGAGGATTTTAAGAAAACATTCGCTATAAACTAGTGTAATTAGGGTAAAATCTCTGTTGAAATATAAATATTCTATTGAATAAAAATAATTGAGGCCAGTCGTGGCGCAGCGGCACGAGGTGTGACTGTAAAACCGACTGGTTGTGGGTTCAATCCCCTCTCGAGGAGATGAAATATTTACTTAAATTTATATTTCCATTTCTTCGCTCTGGTGTCTGAGTTCTACCACTTAACACGCAATGCCTCCAGAATTCGGCAGAAAGTAGGAAACGGAGTGTCTTAACACTAGATTCCCTCTGCCTACCCTGCTGTGTGCGGGATACAGCGTGAAGCTGATTTATTTTATTTTATTCTATAAAAATAATTAGAAAATTTGAGCCTCAACACTAATGCAACTTTATGCCAAAAATATCAGAAAAATGAAATTGTTACAGTATAAATTATATTTTTTATAGGTATATGTATATATTAACAGTTAAAACCAACTGGCACTCTCTACGTTAACCTCGAAGGAGGTAGCATTATAATGAAAAAGACTCTTTGTGATTCCCGCAAATGAGTCTCTTACTTTTGCTAAATAAAATTTAATGACAAAGACCTAAGGACTTTTATGAAGTGAAAACGTTGTGTTATTTTATTTTGTTTGGTTTGCTATTGCAATTTGTACTTTAGTGCTTCAAGATTAAGATCACTTTTTATTTCAAATCAAACGAACAGAACGTTTAATTATTCTGTTATGTTATAAACACAAAAAAAGTGAAACTTAGGTATATAAAACAACCTACATAACGAAGTAGTGATCTGCCAGGGCTTCGGCTTCGCCCGCTTGGTATTCTCTACTCTAATATAATATTCATATAAGCCTTCATCTTGAATCAATTTATCTATTAATGTAAACTCCACTAAAACTCATAGCGAAGTTTTAAAGATCTAAGAGAGCAGTGGATAGCGATTCTGTTTTATATTATGTAAAGATATTCTATCATTTTTATCAAAAAAGCCATGCTTAAAAAATATGTTCTTACTCTACGTTAAAAGTCCAAAAAATTTGCCATAAAATATTAAATTACCTTATTTTACCACATAATTGGGAGACATCTAATATTTTTGTTTGCTCGATCATTGCTTAAGCCATGCAGTGATGTGTTCTTCCATCCATTTGCTTACATATCTAAAATGGAGAATGACATGCTCCTATTATTTTCCGACCACGTCATAATTACTTATTTAGAAAACGTATAAAAATTTGACCTCCTGGTCGGTTTCCAGGGGGCGCGGGTTGGAATCCCGCTACGTTCAAATTTTTATACGTTTTCTAAATAAGTATTTTTCCTTCCTAAATGTGGAATAACACTTTAAAAATGTTTAAAAATACATTATAATTATTACTACAATATGCAGACTATTCAAGAATACTATTTCCTAATATTAACAATTATTATTAAACAGAGAGGTAGCCCTTCTCGTCCAAGAAGGTGTAACAACAACATCGACAAGACAAAACATTGGTCGTATT